>QXVZ01013933.1:0-16585 GCA_008931825.1 Phallusia fumigata | reverse complement strand
CCCTGCAAAAAAGTAGATTCAAGTCACTTATAAGTGGGGACGGTATAAATTTACCTGATTATGTTGGGTTTATTAAATCCAGCTACCAAGATGAGAGAGTGGTTAGCATGACTGCCTTGACCCTGTGTAAGAAACTTAAGCGGCATTGGTCTGACCAGTGAAGGTCAACTTTCCCAAGTAAAGGTCAATTTTCCCAAATAAAAAAATCAAATAAATAATTGTACAACAGAATCAGGCAGGTAACTTGACAGTGGAATAATTGTGATCATAGCACATTAAGGCTTTGTTTCACCACTGAGATAAAAATAAAAACTAACAACAAACATAAACAAATAAACTAGTTTAGGTAGTTAATTTATGTAAACCAGAACTACATTTAAACCAACAATAAAAATGGAAAAAAAATGACAAACAGTAACAAGATTTTTAATTTCACACCAAAAGTTTAATATGGCTAACAAAGTGTGCTGTTAACTTCAGGAAATTTACTGTGTCAGTTGCAAAAGAGTAACAATTGAGTTTGGCTTTCTTTTGCCCATGCCAACTAGCTGGATTTATTCCGCATTCAAATTCTCTTTCCTGTGATGTCACACTTGTTTGTCTTGATGAGTCACATTAGCAGTGCCATGCAGATGATTTATAAGATAACAATAACACAGGTCAGTTTATTCAGGACTGACAAGCATTACGGCGGGTGGTGTAAAAAATAAGTATTCTAACCAGCTAAGTATCCATAGCATAAACATACAACAATAAAATGTGTGACTTCATACAACATGTTTTCGGCAGTGTATAAGTTAACAAGGGGATTTCCCTTCATGTTTGATCACAAGGTGGGGCTATGTTTCTGGCACAGGACCAACAAAAGAGTTTACTTTGACATGCCAACTTTAAAAGAAGTGTTTATTTGCATTGATATAGGTTCTGTCCGCAAGCACCAATACAAACTAAAAAAAGGGAAATGGGACAGCAGAAATAACCCAGTTTTCTTACTGCCAATGCTGTGCAGATTTGAAGCAGGTGTCAATCATGTAGCCCACAATATAAAAATTTTTGTCTAACACTTTGTGATACACTTTTCACTAGATTTTAGCAACTGTAATCATGCAATATATACAGCAAGGATCTGCAGTTCAATATGATAATGATACTGTCAATCTTGTTTAACAAAAAAAGTTTATAAACAGTGTATGTGTCTTAGTTAAATATGTGATATCAAATAATGGGGTATTCACACTAAAGTTGTCAAAAAATTTCTCATTTAAATTGTTTGTGTTCAAGGGCTTTAAACAACATTTTAGGATAATGTTATAGCATGCATGAACCATGTTGTCACCTGTGCTGTCAGTTTAAATGAATTTGACCCGTAAAATTTAAACACAAAATAAAATAGCAAACCATGAAGACTTCTATAGATTGTAGCTTACAGACAAAGAGACACTTACGCAACCAAAAAATTGGTTTTTTAAACGTTTTTTAGAAATACACATCTTGTGAAATAGCCTTAAATTTTATATTGGTTACCCCGTTCTTAGCTGCCAAATAATAATGAGCTGATGCAAACTTTCAATAGAAAAATAACAAGAGATCATAACAAAGATCCTACAATATCAGCACAGATATGAGACGAAATAAATAGGCACAATGAACTCCACCAATTTATAAATATTGTTTTCTTAAGACAAACCAAAACAATCTTGATATTGTTGAAGCCTTTTACAGTAATGTGGATTTAGATTAGTAATTCTGGCTGGTTGGCAGTTTCGTGATTTTGTAGGGTTGAAATAGAGGTCAGTTACACAACAGGGGTCACCTGAAATATGCACAAAAATGCTTGGGAGCCAACTAATTTCTAGGTTTTCTGATTCAATAGGAGATCGCAAGAAAATTAACTGAAAACATCCGGTTTGTTTAATGTTAGCATTTGAAATCTTTTCATCTGAACTTTGGCCATAAAAAATGGCTTGGGCTATAAAATAGCATTGAAAAAAATCATCTGATCTGTACATTAGAAATAGAAAATCATCCTGTTCAAAGCATTTGAAACTCACTTGGCCTGTGTTTACGCATTGTCAACAGTGAGTTTTTCATTTATTACGCACATATATATACTTGGACTGTAGTAGGGTGGTTTGGGGTGTTAGTTGACTCAAAACAAATTTATAATACTAGAGGGGTGGTGTTCTACATATTGCTATTTCCCCATACCTACATCAATTTAAACAATTTTTTCTAGACAGCAAAAAATCTTGGCATTTAAGGATAAAAAAATTAAAAACAATATGTGTGTAAGGAGATCAATATTTACCATATCTGCAACTTGATCTTTTTTCCATTTAGCTCAACAGTTTTGATCTTGAAGTCAATTCCTGCAAAAAAAATTGAAACATGTAAAACAACTATGTATTGTCGTTTGTTTTGGCTAAAGCAAAACAGTTAACAGCTCAATTCTTTAGCGGCTAAATGTGCAGTTAATCACATGCAGTTAAACAATGCCCTTACCAATAGTTGAAATAAATGTTGTGTTAAAAGCATCATCAGAAAAGCGGAACAAAACGCAAGTTTTTCCAACTCCTGAATCTCCGATTAGAAGAAGCTTAAACAACAAGTCATACGTCTTCTTGGCCATTTTTGATCCTTGCACTAACAAGGAAATTACACAGATGGTTTTATGCAAAACGATTGCCTAATAATGTGATTTCTAAAACCTGTAGAAAACCTAAAATATAATGGCATGTTGGTAATAAAAAGTTGACGATGCTACTTATACATGTACCTAGTTTAATACAGCAAACAGTACTTTGAATGGGCAAAAACATTGGTTCCAAATCTTCTATACACCGGTCATAGTTCGGTGATGTAAATATATTTGTTTCAAAACTGTAGAAAAAGTCGTAGCTGGGGTGTCTTTTTCGTAGCTTATGTCCTGGGCAAAAATTAGATTTGCTTGGTAAAAACTATGTGTTTGATCCACTTGATTATATCTGACAAGAACAAAAAACATCAAAAAAAATTTATGTTAAAATCATCATGAAGTTAGTCCTCAGGCTGTATATATAATTTTAATAGAAAACCAACGTTACAATGAATTTAGTGTAACTCATAAACAGTATGGGTGCCCAGCTAAATATTCCAAGGAACCCACTTGACAGTACAAATTGACAATAACACATAATATGCCAAAACCTAATACAGCAAATAGTGCTTTAAAAGGGGGGTCATTTGTGGATAGATTATCTAATGGTATTAAGTAAAATTCTGAGAGTAGCTTTAGTACCATGTTTTCCTGAAGCACTTGGAAACCACTAATCATGGCCGGTTGTCAAAACTGTGAGGAGCTTGAAAAACTGACAAAATAATCGACTTCAGTTGGTGTGTTTCAATGGCTAGCAATAAACCCCGCGCTAGACAAGTTAGTTAACCTATAGTCCAACTTTATGGCGACCATGAAGATATATTCACATTAGCTGACTATGTCAAGTTTGCAGACATTAAGGCGTTGTTCCGCCCACCGAATATATAAGAGACAAACCTTGTAATTAAAAAAAAACATTAAACGATCGTTAAACGTTGTATATGCTTTAGACAATAAAACGGTCAATGTCGTTGGCCCCTAAAAAAACATTAAATAAAACAAAAGAAATGCAAACAATTCTTTCAGCCGTCTTCCTAAAAACTTTATAGCTACAGCATATTGTAGTAATCCGATGCGTTACAGCATAACGTAGATCAGAACATTTTTAGTAGAATTTATTGGTAAATATTTTCAACACCTTGTTTTCGTCGAGTGATGTTTACTGCAAGAAAATTTTTGCTTAAAATATAAAAAATATTTAGTTTATACTTTCAATCCAAAATAAAAAAGTCTCCAGCGCTCTGGAATAATTGTCAATAATATGAGAGAGACCAATGACGTAATATTTATGGTCCGCCCCGCAACCCCAAAAGTATGAGTCACACGTGATATTAAAATGCGGGTGCTGCACAGGGAGCTGAAATTTCACATTTGTTTTGGCGCAATATGCAGTTGCTATTTTGCAACATGTTACGAGCTGGGCTACTTCCTTGTCCAAACTAATTGCGCAAACTCGTACGGTACAGTTCGTTGAATTTTTAGCATGCAGATTTTTGTGAAGGCGTATCTTTAACAAATTCGCTTGTGCTTAAATTCTATTTTTCCTTAGGTTTAGTGGTCGCTCCCCACGTACGCGAAATTTGTTGCATTTTGAGAGAGGATTGTGAGTTAAAATACCTCAATATTCTTCATTAGTTAATTTACAATCTCCAAAAACCTAACATATTCTAAAAAGTCTACCTTGGTATGAAGGTGATGCTGTAAATCGAAACGAACTTAAAAAATGAAAACTAAAAATTGCTCTCATCAAAATTAATCACTGTGGTGAATGTGACAAAACTGATCTAAAATTTTTAGAAATACTATTTTATTCATTGAGGAAATAACGTCACAGGGAACGAAGGTAAGTATGCTAATGTAATGACGTAACGCAACAATAATTTTAGAGCAAGATTCGAGATGTCTTGTTTCTTGGATCATTTTAAAGTTGGGGAATTCAATTTAGTTTAACTTATCGGACTCCACTGGGCTAGAGCAGGACACTTGACTCGATAACCAATGGTTTTTTCAGTGTCTATGCTGTTTTATGAAACCTTTTAACGATAACGAATTGATGAAGTGACAATCCAAATAAACTTTGAAAGAAAAAAAGAGCAATGTCGGTTAAGTTTCTAGCTCAGAAAATCACAAGTGACCTAAACAGGATAAGAGCTCAACACATTTAATTGCGAGCACAAGGCAGTCGCGCTAACCACCCGTCATCTTGGTTGGGTCACTTGAGTCAAGCCGAGCCTAGGCAGTGATAAGAATCGAGTCAAGTATAGAATAGGTGTTGTATGAAAAGTTTAAACCAAAATACGCTATTTGGCACCTAGCAATTAAACAATCGTTGGCGTCGCTAACAAATAGGTTTGGTTTAAGCGAATATACCAAATAATAAACGGCGATTAAATGCTTTTTGCAGCACAAATTTTACCGTTCTTTTCCCACAGCAACTCGAGTCTACCCAATTTCGTGATTGAACAAAGTTATGACTTCTACATGAACTCAATTAAAGCACCAAGCGAGTCTGCGTTTTTGCAAACAAATCTACCAAGTCCAGGAAAATAAAAAAGTTAAAACACTTCGTAGCAAGTCAAAAAGTTTTCGAAGAGTTAAAGATAAAAAAACACGACCGAACCAAACGACGGGGTCTTTAAAAGAATTATTCCGTACACCGGAAATATAGAAGTAACGACTAATAAACGATACTTAGCCGCACAATTCACGGTTTTATATATTCTCAATAGGAAGATACAAGCCTGTACTTGTGTATAAAAAGATTTTCTACGTTTCGACAAACGCTGTTGTCATCATCAGGAATGACTCGGAAAAGCAGCGCAAAGTTGATTGTCGCGGTTTTATACACNTAGAAATACTATTTCATTCATTGAGGAAATACCGTCACAGGGAACGAAGGTAAGTATGCTAATGTAATGACGTACGCAACAGAAATTTTAGAGCAAGTTTCGAGATGTCTTAATTCTTGGATCATTTTAAAGTTGGGGAATTCAATTTAGTTTAACTTATCGGACTCCACTGGGCTAGAGCAGGACACTTGACTGATAACCAATGGTTTTTTCAGTGTCTATGCTGTTTTATGAAACCTTTTAACGATGACGAATTGATGAAGTGACAATGCAAATAAACTTTGAAAGAAAAAAAGAGCAATGTCGGTTAAGTTTCTTGCTCAGAAAATCACAAGTGACCTAAACAGGATTAAGAGCTCACAACATTCAATTGCGAGCACAAGGCAGTCACGCTAACCACCCGTCTTCTTGGTTGGTCACTCGAGTCAAGCTGAGCCTAGGCAGTGATAAAACTCGAGTCTAGTATAGAAAAGTTTAAACCAAAATACGCTATTTGGCACCTAGCAATTAAACAATCGTTGGCGTCAGCACCTACAAAAAGATTTGGTTTAAGCGAATATACCAAATAATCAACGGCGATTAAATGCTTTTTGCAACACAAGAGTCTTAATTTCGTGATTGAACAAAGTTATGACTTCTGCATGAACCCAATTAAAGCACCAAGCGAGTCTATGTGTTTTTGCAAATCTAAGTCACCAAGTCCAGGAAAATAAAAAAGTTAAAACACTTCGTAGCAAGTCAAAAAGTTTTTAAAGAGTTAAAGATAAAAAACACGACCAAACCAAACGACGGGCTCTTCAAAAGCATTATTCCGTACACCGGAGATATAGAAGTAATGACTAATAAACGATACTTAGCCGCACAATTGACGGTTTTAAATATTCTCAATAGGAAGATGCAAGCCCGTACTTGTGTATGAAAAAATTTTCTATTTTTCGGCAATCGCTGTTGTCATCATCAGGAATGACTCGCTGTCATCATCAGGAATGACTCGGAAAAGCGGCGCAAAGTTGATTGTCGCGGTTTTATACACATTGGCTTGTATCTATCTATTGAGAATAAACGATACATTANAAAACCAATATGGGTCCTTTTCCAAAAAGCATTTTCAAATGTTGGTTTGTTTTAAAAATTAAAAAAATGTTTTCCTTGTTGTCAACACAGAGCAAATGAGGTTGAGATTTTAATGCACTAAAGTATCTTTTATTTGCCCAGTGACCTTAGTTTGCAACAACACATGCAGTTAGCCGTTCACGACGATTACACATTACCAGCTACTTTGTCTGCAAAACAATATGTGTTTTCGACTAGCCTAAAAGTGCAGCCGAATGTAGCTGGACTTTTATTCCGTTTGCTTTCGGCCAGGATTCTTTGCTATCCATTCAGTGTTAAAATGTGCCGAGGATCTCTTATTGTTGTTATAACATCATGGTAATTTCAATTTCAACAGCAAGTATATTTGTTTGTAACCCCACGTTTTACTTCCTATTTCTAATTTTACTCCACGATAAGTTCACCCTAGGAAAACAAAAGTATTCAAAATAGTTGATCAACATACCTGTTAAACCTTTTAACCTTTAAATTTAATGTACATACACACAGCCACAAATTTAAAACAGATACACGTAGACATAAAATCTTGACAGTTTTAACCTTCAGGCAGCAGATGGATAATTTACGAGGCAAGCAATTTACATTTTATCAAGCAATAAAAGATTGATATATCAAAGAGCTATGTGTATTCTATTTAAATTTTATGACTATGTGTGTTTTATTTTAAATTTATGACTACGTGTATGTATTTTAAATCTATGCCTTTGTCAACAAAATACTAAATTACTTCCAGGGATAGAAAAAATTTACTAGTTGCAGGGAATTTTTTCGTTATTTTGTTTTGTTGCTAAATTTTATGGGGCCATATGTTGCTGGTTCGCAAAACAAAAACAGGGAATCAAGGTTGACTTGTTAATGGACAGGCCATGAAATTGTGGGATATATACATGTGTATTTATTTTATCTGTGCTAGCTAAAAAAAATATCGTTTTGACCTATTTGCGAAGTTTTTTTCATACTTCAAAATAAAATTTATTTACACCACCCATTGCCTTGTCTAGACCATTTACAAAAAATACCCTCAACAAAGAGGATTTTTTGAAATTTCCAACATACACAGGCAGAAAAGTCACTACATCATTTTGTCCCAAGTATTAGTAAAACTTGAACGGGCTTAAGGACTTGGGTTTTTAAGAACTGAACTTGTTCACATTGTTAAAGCTACAGCAGCATACCAGGATAGGGGATCCTTCCTTTGGTGACAACTTCGGTAAGCATGATTCCAAAACTCCACACATCTGACTTTATGGTGAACTTTCCGTACATCGCTGCTTCTGGAGCTGTCCATTTTATCGGGAATTTGGCCCCTGTTAAAAAAAGTACTAATCTTAAAAAAAGTATTAGAAAAGTGAAAAAAGTACTAATCTTAAAAAAAGTATTAGAAAAGTTAAAAAAGTACTAAGGTACACAATTCCAAAGTCTAAATAAGAAGATACAAGTCCAGAGTTGTGTTGAAAACAATACGACAGCAGCGATTGTTGAAACAGAGAAAAGGTTTTACACATTAGTAATGGCTTGTATCTTCCTACTGTAGAGGTACTAATCATTTCTGCCGTCTGTAAGTTGATTTGCTCTTGTATGTTTTTGTACTGCTGTATCACTACACAATGAAACACTTTGTATACCTTGAATAAGCTTAAAAAAGGGATGTTTTTGTCAATAAACCTTATTCCTAGTCGGCAGCCCATTTAAATAACCAACCACTTCTTGCACCCCTTTCTGTAATTTCCAGAATGTATTTTTTAATTTCTTGTTTAAAACTAATGTGTTTCTTGAGTCTTTGGATGTTGTAGATGTCATGAACATCCATAACTTGGCTTTAATTCAATGCAAGTCTGTCACTAGTGAAAGCATGGCCTTGCCCTTGCTGAAGGGTCGAATTAATGACAAACTTACAATGATGATTCACCACAAATGAGTTGTCGGTTTCTATTCTATACGAGGCTGGTGAAACTGAACTATGACCAATCCCACTTGTAAAAAACGCTGAACACTTTTGAACTTAAGCTACACCAATAGTTGTTTTCAAGTATGCTTTGTACTGCCAACCTTACTAATTTTTCACTTATCATCTGTGATAGGTGAAATAAATCTTCAATTTTCAATGTCTAACCAAGCTAAAAACGTTGATTTTGTTACATAGATTTGTTAATAAGAAGTCATAAGCCAAATGGTTCATTTGACAAGCAAGTGGGTGTTTTTATTGTTCCAACTTTTTCACTGACAGCACTTCAGCGACAACCTCAGCCATTACAACAAGTTAATTTTTTAATATCTGCCATTGTGTAGTAACCTTACAATCCCCAACATCCAACTACTAACATATTGGGATTATTTCCTTCATACAAAGCTAACCTTTTCAAACCCATGCTAAATGTTCATTCTACTTGTGATGTTACCTTGTCTTGCGCTGTACTCATCGTCTACAATCAGACGAGCCAGTCCGAAGTCGGCAATCTTGCAAACTTGGGTCTTCCCTACAAGAATGTTGGCAGCTCGGACATCACGATGTATGTAGTTCATCCGTTCAATGTAGGCCATTCCTGCAGCGATCTAAAAGAGATCATAAAAAATGTGAACATTACAAAATTTATCTAGTTGTGTCCGAAGTTTATGTAAATCAGTTTTCTGAACTATTGTTAAATAAAATTTTTAACAACCTTAGTTTTACAAAGGACTAAAGAGTTTTTTAAAGGTATGAGACATAAACAACATTAGGATCTCAAATGAATAGTATCATACCACAATGCCTTTCATTCTGCATTCAAGATGGCCAACTATAAATAGCATTTATTGGACTATTACAAGGACAGAAAGTATGACTGATATCTACAGACATAGAAGCGATTTTTAATTTTTTACCTGTGCTGCCATGTCGATTTGATTAACGAGGTTGGAATTTCGGCCAACGCCCTCTTTTAGGTAGTCGAGTAGACTCCCGTGGCACATGTACTCCGTTACGATATAAATCGGTTCCTTCGAGACCACAGCGTACAAACTGACGAGCTTTTCATGTCTTAACATTTTCATTATTTTCGCCTCAGCGAGGAATGCTTCTGGTGACATGGTCCCAGGCTTCAGGGTTTTTATGGCCACTTCAGTAGTTTGATTCCAAAGACCTGGTTGTATGATGCAGGATTTATTGATTTTGCTTTTTTATTTTTCAGGTTTTTAAATGACTATACATTTTATAACAATAAAGTTGTCAAGTAATTAAGGTTTAAATTTTTACAGTAAATTTTACATTTGGGACTTTTTAAAAACAAACATTAGGATTACTGAAACCAAAAGGTAAAAACACACATTGACCAAAGTTACATAGCATTTGTCAAATACAGAAAACAAAAAAAAATGTTTGCCATGCAAATCTGGATTTTAACAAATGTTCATTTATTGCAGACAAAAAATATACTCGTGCTGTAAAGAGAGGAAGTTACAAACTTGAAATGGATTTTTTTTGTCCATCACAGAAAAAAACATTTGGATAGGTAAGGTAATAAAACATCTCATCTTTTTGTTTAACAAATAAGAATTTTCTGTTCAGAAAATGTTTATTAAAGAATGTTTATAGTTTAACAACAACTACAGAAAATGCTATAAGTTGAGAATATATTAGATGCATTTTTCACTAATGATAACAACAGTGATTGTTAAATGTTTGCACTACAATATGTTCATTGTATACAAGCTCTTTGCAGCTGTAATTTAACTAAAACTAGTTTCGAAATCCCTGTCTTGTAAGCAAAAAAATTAAATAGTTGGAATAAAATTGTAAACGTACCTTTCCACACCTCACCAAACATTCCTGCCCCTAATTTCTTTTCAAGTCTCAACGATTCGCGAGGAATTTCCCAAACATCTCTTGCGATGGTTATAGTTTGAGGTTTCTCAAGCAATGGACAGGGATCCATGAGCTGGCAACACAGGCCATCAGTAACGCCTGGGGCCCAATGGGGTAAAAATTGGGGGTAAAGGGAAAGTTGGTAGGGAAGAAAGTGGAAGATAAAAATAAACAAAAACTTGGTTAATCACAAAAAACAATAATCATCGCTAAATAAAAGTCTGTAAAAAATGTGTAAGAGTATTTCTGATAAATCGATCACGCAAAAAAAATTGATTGGACAAAAACTCAAAATTTGATTCATGGTTGGCATGGCAACAAACAGTCAGCCAATCAGAGGTGGCTTTGCATGTCACATGACCTTTCCAGACTTCGCCGAACATGCCAGCCCCAAGTTTTTCGGACATTTGAAGTTCTTCGCGATGGACTTCCCAGACATCGTGACCCATGGAATGCAGAGTGGGGCAGTTTTGTTGACATGTGTACAACAAGCGACAACAAAGACCGTCACAGCTTGCTGAGTATCACCAACAAGTAAAAGTTAAACTTTTTAAAGAAAGTGCCCAAACCAGAGGTAACCTTGCAGAAAGATCCTGGTTCTTGGGATACAAGGATGCTGAATCATTACAGTCACTTAAATAGATAGTTTTTAACATCTATAACATCCTAAATTTTGCCATCAGAGAGTAGTAATCAAAGATATTAAACATGAGGGTATGAGAACAGGTGATCTCTAAGAGGTGTCAGAAAGGTAAAAGACTAAGAAACATAGTATTAAATTTACATAATTTTAGCGGGCTAGGGCACATCACCCGAAAAAAGTCTTTGAAGGAATTGGTTCTAAAACTTGGCAGAAATCAAAACTGGAGAAACTTTTAGGGCCTAATGACAAATAGGGGTATGCATGACAGTGGTAGAGCCTTGTCACAGGAAAAAAACTTAAAAGTTTTAATGACTTGTACAGTAAGACAGTGTTGTAAATAATTCTTTACCGCAAGCCAGACATTAAGTCAATTAAAGTCTTGTCAGTGATAAGACTCAATTCAAGTGCAAGTCATTACCAAAATAAGTTACATCATCATATGCCATTTTCGGTAATTCAGGATGGCAGTTAAAACAGTCTTCAACGTTATTGTGCAATTTTTTAAAAAAAACATGATGCTTTTGAAAAAAAATTGAATTATGTGAAAATTAATTGTGTAAAAAACACAATAAATTTACTGTATTTGTTATTTGAGTCAAGTTTTTTGGAACATGTGACTTGAGTCGGGTTGAGTCTTGTAATTACATGAGTACACTCAAGTCAAGTAGACAAGTTCATTACATGAGCAAAACTTCCCAAAGTTCTTACATCACCGGTAAAAGGCAGCAAAGGCGCACAAGTTCTAACCCAAAGCAAAAGTAAAACTCATCAAAAACAACATCTCTTACTTTGGTAGTGGTCAACAAGACCTTTAAGTGTGGGAAACTGGGCTCTGGATGTGATGTAAAATCCTCCACTGTCCAATTGTCGTATTCTGTAGTGTTTTACATTAAGTCCTTTGGACATGTCCTCATCCAGAATGGACAAAGAAAATGTACCTGAATGTATATGAGAGTTTAAGGTAAAAGTTTAAGTAAATTTGGTCAAATCATTGCGTTCTTCTGAGTATTAGGTGTTTATTTTGCAAGAGAAAAAGCTTTACTGAAAAGCAGCAAAAATTTTGGTAAATATATTTCCTGCTTAAACCACTAATTTTACATTGGAAAGGTATTTTCAGCAAAAAAAAGAAAATACAGTGTAAACTTAATTTTCAACTTTTTTAAAGAAAATTTCACCTTTTTTATGTTTGCGAGATTTTATTTTTATGTTTTTGAGATTATTTGGTCACATGAAAGCTGAAAATGTTTTTTATTTTGAACAACAGATTTAGAGAAGCGTTTAAGCTTGTTACACTGTAACTATATTTCAATTATATCCCTGTCCAAGGTCAAAAGTAGCAAAAGTAAAATACCTTGGGCTGTTTCACTTTCCCTGATGAGGAAAGTTCCTCGCTGGTTTTCCTGATTCACCAACAATCGTTCCGAATCCCTCCGGCTGATTTTACCGAAGAACCATCTAAAATTCAGGTTGTTTCAGAAAACAGGCATGTTTATAAAAATATATTTTGTGTGTTTGCCACTTTAAAAAAAATAGTGATTTGTTCCGAAGCAAAATCGGAAAGAATTAAAATTTTTTATCACTCAAGTTAAAACACACCAAAAGTTGTGCTAGAATTTTTTTAAACTAATATAATTTTTTGTATTTTCATAGTAAACACACAGGTATAACAAAACAAAATTTACACATTTCAATCAGCAAACAAGCTTAGCACAAACATACAAGTCATGCCGATTCGCCAAAGAAACAAAAATAGAAATCTTACTCCTCGCATTGCACTGAATTTGCAGGGGCAACATAATTGCTTGGGATGTATCCAGTCTTCTGCGTCGCCAATGACCTAGCCTCCCACCAGTCCCCTTCACTGTATAGTTGCCGCAAAATAAAACATGCACAAATCATAACAAGCTCCTTAGATCAGATATAATCACAGCTCTTCTAATTTAATTGCCACTCGAACTCATTTTATACCATCCCTAGTGATTTGTTAAATAAAGTAAACTATACGAGTTATGTCGAGCCACACACATAAATAAAAATTGGCAGGTCGATTTTCGAAAACAAATATAGCAAGACAAAGCAAGGTCCCCAAATCAAGGCCGGGCAAAAACAGAATTTTTATGTTTCTTACTCTTCGCAATCGATGCCCCCATCCTGGGCGATATAGTTACAAGGAACATATCCTTGTAATCCCGTATTAATCGAACTCGCTAGCCACCAGTCGGATTCTCTACAGCGCCATCACGTGGCAAGTCAAAAGCAGAAAATTTAACATTGGGGTTTTTAAATTACAGATGTTTAGATGGAATAAAAATGCATCACTGCTTTTGGGTTGAAACGATAGTAGTTTAATTAAAAGCATAACTGCTGAAAAGCTTGTATATAGTGAATACATTGTAATGGAAACACTGTTGTCGTCATCATCATTGTTTTTAATTAAGCTGTTTTTTAGTTGAAGTCTAAAATAGTCAACTTTTTTAGATTGTTTTGAAGATTGTCTTAAAATCTTCAGAGTGCACCCAATATTGTATGTTATGTCAAAGATGATTGTACTTAACACTACTTATCCTGTTTGATTTCTTTAGGTCATGGATTAGTCAACATTTTTTGACAAAGGTATTTCGCAAAAGGCAGTTATATTGTATGTTTGTGGCAATACTTTTTCTGCCCTTTTCCATATGCTTTTAAAATCAATTTATCATGCCTATTTGTCATCACCGTCAAGCATGTCGAACCAAAAGCAATTACCATATGTCTGACATAGAATATTACACTTTTTATGCTAACCTAACAAAAATGTTTAGCGTGGTATGTGTTGGTTTTTGCAGTTCATGCTAAAGTTATATTTTTATTTTTACACAAACTATTATACCGACAGTTTTTTTAAACCACAACTTATTACAATCCAGAAGTAAACATCAGAGAGAGATAAACAAACTTACGTGCTGTTGAGAATGAATAATTGTTCCCCTTTCTTAAACGACAAATCATCTGCTGTTCGTGCGTCGTAGTCGTACAGGGCAACATAACGAACTGATTGGCCTGTACATTCAAGTAGCAAGTTAATTAAACTAGTAGTGGAGGTACAAAGTAAAACCAACAGCTAAATAACTTTCATCACAGAATTTTTTAATTTTTTTAAGTTTTATTTTAACTCAAATTTATTTTTAGGATGGTGAAAGTTATTTAAACCAATTCAACTTTTACCAAATAATACAATTAAATTGCTGCAGTTTTAAAAACAATAAAATAAACACATCAAAGGATACTGGATTAACACAAAGCTCACACCACACTCTACATGCATCTCATGCATTTGGGGCAATAGGGCGCAATTACAACTATTGCATGCACAGCTAAAGAAGGTCCATTTGTGGCAAATTACTCAATTTTTGCAGCATGAAAGCAGATATATTTAGTTCTACTTGGCATTATAACATGGCAGTGAAAATGGTGTTACATTTGAAAAATGTTTTGATTCGCCCTAAATGTGTGATGGATAAATGAGGTTTTGGGTAAAATGAAATTACTAGAGTTCCTGGAATTGGCAAAAAACTTATTCTATGACAGCATGTTGACAGCAATGTGTCTGATGAATTGCGTTTAGGATGGAAGCAGATACAAAAAGAAAAATTATGATGAAAATGAGTTTATTTTTGACAAAACAACTTTAAACCCTTTGTTTGAAAAGCAGAAAGCAATTAATTTTCAAAAGCTTTTTTCAAAATTTCTTATAAAGTCATCAAATTACTTATTTTTATTTCTAAAACCACTGACAAACTAGCTAAGTTTATTTTTTAAGAGTCACAGAAATTACAATTATATATTTGTGCGCCAAAGAGTAAATCACACTCTAAATACTTTAAACCATAACCTGGGTTATTAAATGCTATATGAGGTGTAGGATTGACAGTTGGGACGGAAGGAATAGTAATCGCAGTTTCCGAAGGCAAACTAATGCTGACTGTAGGCAATGAGATTTCTTGTTTACTGCTTCAGCATGCACATGCGTTACCACAAAACACCACGGCGTGCCAAGAAGGTCCACGTTGTTAGATGAAAAACCAAGCAAAAGAAAAACACATATATATTCGTTAGTTGGTATTTTGTTCGAAAACAGGCATGTTACTGCTGTTGGTATATTTATTGCCTCGAATAATATACTGTGATCGGGTAGCCATATTCCATGTTTTTTGGAGAATTATTAAAATACGCTTTGGTGTGACTTTAGCAATGCTCTTTGGCGCAACAGCGTGTCTTAAAATGCAAAAATGCAGCAGAATTGTCTTAAAATATACTTCAAGCAAAAAGCATTGCCAAACATCATACAGTGTGCATTTGCCCCAATGCAGGTCTATACAAAACTTCACACACATCCAAGCACTTGCAATAACACCAACTACAAGGGTGTGCATGAACAGGTGTGAACATCAAACTTTCAGTTTGTTGCTCTACCACTGGGCTGCTACCTTGCATCGATGGTCGGCTAGGGATGCTCTGGTTCATATTTGATTGATTATACATTTGGGGCCGAGAGTTGTACCCACTCATACCCCCTGGCACTGAAGTGGGGCCGGAAATTACAGGCCCAGATGTGATTTGGGGGCCACTTATGGTCGTTTGCTGCCCAATCACAATTGTGTTCGTATCAAAGTTGGGACTAAAAATTTGAAAAAGTTGAAAATTTTATCTTACTATTTATTGATATATTCATCAACTAAAGTTATTTTTAGAGTTTTATTTGAAAATTTATTTTTTTAGAAGTTTTTAGAATTTTAGAATTTAAGATTATAAGGAAACATACAGCACCTATTCTGTTAGAAAAAATAAATTCCATTTACCATCATGAAGTTTAACTGAATGAAATGCTCAACCACGAAAGGGTAAGTGGAGCTATTGCTTAACCAAAATGCAAATATTTATAAATTTTTTGTTTAGACCACACATGAACCATGACAAGAGTTTGCTGTTGGTCAAAAATTTTCACTGGGCGCTGGCAGCAAAGACAAAACATGTGATGTTGTATTATCTCATAACTTACAAATTGCAGTATGTTGTAATAATATAAAAGTAGCCATCTATGTAATTTAAAAAAGTGCAAGTTTTATTCCAGTTTCTTGAAACCCTTACTGTTCATTAAACATAAACTTAAAACAGTTTTCCCCACTGGTGATAGGCAACAACATTACAGGTGGTATGATAGCATCTCTCGCACATTAAATTGAACTGCATTCTTCATCGCATTTATATTATTCGAATCAGAAACAAAATACTGATCTAAAATGTTATTTTTTAGAAATAAGCGGCACATGGCCACAGTGTATTGCTCCCTAGTGACACACAACCATGGAAAGGTTGGGCACCACTGCTTGAAGTTGCATAGCTATTAATAAACAAACGTATAAATCTTTTTTGTGGTCGATCAAAAATAAAACAGGCAGGATTGCCAAATCATTTTACATTCAAATTTTTGCTGCGTCTTGTGACCAATGAAAAATAAATAATCA
>QXVZ01013930.1:0-18838 GCA_008931825.1 Phallusia fumigata | reverse complement strand
CATTTTTGCAACTAACAAAAATTTGTTGTGCATCTTTGAAACCCCTTCTACCATAAAATGTATTTTACATAATTTTAGTTCAAACCAACAACATAAGTTTCAAGATGGCAGGGTTTTGCAGGACCTTACATATGACTTAGTAACTAAATCAGATTTAAATTTATATGATTGTTTACTTCTTTGGCCAATTTTTTGTATATTTTCATACCTGGATTTGGATCCCTGATTGATGCCTTTAAAAGGCCACGACAGTCTTCTGAGCTGTACGGTGAAATCACTTTGAGACCAGGACAGTGACCATACCAAGCTGCAAAACACTGGGAATGCTGGGCTCCCACACCTGTCCACACACAAATGATATTAGGAATGGTTAAACAGCTGGAACATCTTGTATTTTGGTGGTACTACTTTGCTTGGTTAAAATATAATTTTCAGAAAGTTTAAGCAGTTTGTATGCCACTGTATTGACGTTTTGGGTAAAAATGACTTCATAAAAATCTTTAATTCCTATTGTTTTCATTGTTTGGTTTAAAAAAAGCAGCCTCAACATGAAAAAACATTTCAACCAAGAAAGAGTCTAAATGTTTCATGAGGAACAATGATGTGTCCTGTATGGTATTTGAAACAACAACTTTCAGCATTCATTTACCTGCTGCTGCACCATTAGGTCCGCGAAACACCATAGGCACTTTGACGAAGCCAGCAGACATGTAATGGCTTTTTGCGGCGGAGTTGATCACCTGGTCGATGGCTTGCATGGAAAAGTTGAACGTCATAAATTCACAGATTGGTTTTAGTCCAGCCTATGAAAACAAAACAGATAAAGAAAACTGTTTTATTTTACTATAGGAATAGGAATTTTATGTAACATGGCATGTAGGAAAGCAATTTACTGATGCCTCATGATAAATTAAATTACAGGCTAAATTTCGAAAACAAACACCAAGAAGCATATAGTAAGGCTTTCCAAAAGTCAAAAAATTTTCATCAAAACAAACGTTAATAACTACCTCCTTTACAAAATCTAAAAAGTTTGGAAAAACTAAACCAATCATATACATTTTTGAAGTTTCAAGAAAACAATGTTGTACCATTGCAGCCCCAACCGCAATTCCTGCAAATCCCATCTCTGTGATTGGGGTGTCGATTACTCGCTGGTCACCGTACTTTCTCCACAAGCCACGACTTACCTAAAAATCAACAAATTTATACCCCATACATACAAAACATGTCAAACTTAACAATTTGTTTGGTCTGGTTGGTTAGTTAGGGGCATTCCACAATCTGGGAAATGGTTTTGTTACATCTTTGATGGTGGCATTGGTAATTGCTGAAGACTTTTGAATAATAAATACTTTAAAAATAATTTAAATTAGTTCAGTTGTCTCCAGAAAAAAATCTTTGGCTTTGGTGCCTTTCTTTGCACATTGTACTTTATCACACAAACATTTTTCTTGATATACACACCTTGTAAGCCCCATCATACTGGGCAACTTCTTCACCGAGCAGAAAGACTTTCTCGTCTCTTTGCATTTCTTCGTCCATTGCAGAGTTTAGTGCATCTCTTACATACATCTAAATCGAAAACATTCTGTTTAAAGGCATTAAACACAATGTTTTTAATCCTATTGCATGAAAAGATTTGACAAAACAGTTTAAAGTAAATCAGTTGTTTGCCTACTGTTTGAGTTAAGGCCTTGTTTGTGGTAGAGAAATGCTTTCTTCCCATGAGGTTTTTGAACAACTCATTCTGTAAAAAACACAGCTTGATGAACTCATTCCTTACAAATATAACTAAAATATACGTTTGTTTAATAAAACTAACCGGTTTGATTAATCGTAACGCCATGGTGCCTTTTATGATCCCGCCAAATCTATGATTGGGAGTTACTTCCAAAAAGAGCAAAGTCCATGAAACAAACAAAAAAACCTGTTTGGGATCGTATTCCTTGCACTTTTATTCCGTTTGAGTTGACTCAAACCAACAAACTCAAAAACAATAAATAGAAGTAACCAACGCAAGTCGACTCTACGGCGAAAACCACTCACCCTTGACGGTGAATCGTCGCGCTCGAGTAATTTTTCATGTCGCAAAATAAAAGTGATCTGTAAGTTTTGTGAAAAGGCAAAGTAATGCAGTTCCAAACGTACGCACTATTTTGATAAATGTGTCTGGAGTGAGTTTGTGTTTAAACCATCGATTGTTTCATAAACTCTAGAACTGATAAAAGTTGATAATATTCGTTGGGTCAACTTCAACTTGGCGTTGCTGCAACCAGCAATGAATTCGTCTGCGGAAAAAATCCTTCAGGATTGGAAAGAAAAGGTGTACCAACTATTGTTTTTTCCTACCTTTTTAAGACATGTAAAAACGTTTTAAAAATCTACTAATGGTTATGCAGCATCGACATTCTTTCATCTTTTATTTTGCTGGTAATACGCACAATTCGAAATATTTTAATATAGCTTAAAATGTCTGATTAAAACAAATATGTCTGTCAACAGATCATCTACATTAATCATTAAAAACTTTTTGGTTTGCCCAGAAATGGGTTGTTGTTGGCCTTCAATCTTTTACCGAGATGTTTTAAAAGTTGCATAAATAGACAATTCTTTAATCTCCTGATTTCTTTGACTCAACAGGCTTCAGACAACAATCCAGTAAAGGAACTACAATGTCGCCTTTGCTCGGAAACTTTTCATGGCAGCGGCATGTTTGTTGCATCACTTGTTCACTTGAGAAAGTCTCACTCTGGGTAAAGTATTTGAATACATATATGATTTCACAGGGGTGTAATCTTAAATGAACTTGGTATTCTGGATGTAAAAATTAGTTGAATAAACTTGTTTTTTTTCCTGAAAATAAATAGACTTGTTTTGTCAGTCATTTTTAATACAAATGAATAAAAAAGATGGTAGACAAAATGATAAAAAGATGCATTGGCCTGTTTGTTGATGAAATTTTTATACTTGTAAATTACAGAACTTCAGGTATATATACTTGGTAATCGATATGTGCTCAATAATGGAAAGTATTTGCAAACAATAGATTACGTTTACATTTGAAATGGTAATTAACTTGGATGGGAATTTAATGGCTGCTGGTAGCATGTTTTGATTGGGCAAACTTGTACAAACTAAGATGTAGCAAACACAAACCAAATTTCTTACATTTTATTGGCACCCTTAACACTCTTTTGTATTTAATACTTTTTAATGTATAGTTTTAATGAAGTTTTAATGAAAATATATATTTTTTTGTGTCTAATTGTAACAGGAATTCTGACTACATCTGTCCTTTTTAGGTACTTTGAATCACAACAGCATAGCATATCCAGTTCCACAGAAGTGGAGGTCAAAACAGTGGCAGAGGAAAATCCAAACACACTTGTTAGCAGCTCGTCAAGAGATGAGGCAGCTGAGATGAGTAACGCAGATGAGTTGTGTATTGTGGAAAAATTGAATCAAACTACACAGACTGATGAGGAAAACCATTCCATTGATATCTGCACACAAACAGGTGAGTTTTGTTATAATTTAAAAGTATATTGTTTTGTTGTTGTTCATGTTTAGTAAACAGAAACCTCTAATCTACTAGTGGGGTACATAAAACCTGGAATTATTGCACACAGTAAAAAACATTACTTTCAGGTTGTTAATGACATCAAACAGACACTAGTTTTTCTTTGCTCTTTTCATTTCTGTTCCGATGCATGTGTTAAGCTGCATGGAAGCATGTGGATAATGAAACACTTGTTATGTGGAGAAACAGGCAACCAACCAGCTCCTACGTGAAATTCTGTCACCAATTTTGTGACTCAGCTAACTACCTCATTGTATTTTTACACGTCACTTTTATAGCACTAGTGACTATGCCTTGAATTATTGTTTAACTTGGCACCTGTGTGAAAATAGATATATATGTTGTGTTTCTTATAAACTTTTGTTATATGCTGCTTACATTGAGGCAATTTTTTTACCCTATATTTAAATACTTTCAGATTTTGCCATTCCTTTACCCATTCCAGAGCCATTGAAACGATTTTTGTGTTTATCAGGTAGGTAAATCATTGTATATAATTGTACTGTTTTGTAATTTAAATTAACCATTACAGCTGGAATTTTATGGCACAATCTGTGCTCAGATTTTATCATGGAATTAAGTATGGCAGTGAAGTGTTAGATAAAAAACAAAACATGTGAATTAGCATTTGAAACAACTTTAGAGGAAAATAAAAAAAATAGCCGATTGAAATCTACGCATCTTTCCTGTTCACATGAGATGGTTGGTGTTCAGCAGCTAATTTGTTAATGATTTCCCTTTACAACTTCCTAGATTTCACTATTTACTACTTGCTGTAGTACTGGTCTCCGAAAGCACGGCTGCTTGTAAAAGTTTCAGTTTGTTTAGGTCACAACTTGGGTTTCTGCTGTACAGAGCTTTTTTGTAATAATAATGCAAAAATTACAAGATATGCACAGAAGTTGTGGAAAAATGATAGGTTTAAAAGGTTTAGCTGCAGTAAAGTTGAAACTTTGGAAAAGCATGTTCTATGTAACTTATGTGCAAAATAATTGTTAGCCTTAAAATTCTGGTAAATGTTCTATGAAGTGCGAGGGTAAAGCTTTAACAATTGAAAGGATAGACCAGTTTAATTTTCAAGTGCAAACATGTTTATTTATCTTGTAACTTTCTGTGTTTTTACCTAGAAAATCCAGGTCTTTGCAGACCCTACCAATGCCTCATATGCCACAAGCCAATCTCCAACATTAAGATATCCGTGATGCATTTGATGAAGAAGCACAACATTTCACTAAGAAGAGATGCAAAGAGAATACCAGGTAAAGTCTGTCAATGTTTTTGCACTTTTTGAATTTATTCACGTGTTGTGGCATAAAATTTTTGTACACAGCACTTTAAGGGTATGCAGTTGTACCATGCTGGTCAACCTGTCCCCACATGTCGCCCTACAAATATATTTTTACTCACTGTATTCAAGCATTATATTCTGATGTTTAATAATACCTAACAAGAGTTTATTGTTTTGCTAATAGACTTCTAAATTAAAGGTAAGCAAATATATAGCTGTAAGCTCTGAAGCAGTCATGTATACATATATATTGTCTTGCTTATCGAGGTTTGCCTGACCTGTATGGGGTGCAGTGTTAAATCAGTAGTGACCATCCCAGTCGTAATGTAGCCATGAAGTCAGGCCAGAAAATTTTAGTCTGTTGCGGCATTTGAACTCGCAACAGAAGCCTATCATGACAACTTCCCTTTCAGTTTTACAGGCTTCATGACATTTTAAACTGTAAATTTTGTTCAAATGTAAATCTATTTCTTCAACTTGTGTAAAACCTAGGCCTCGCTGCACGAAAATGTGGTTTGCGATCTTGCCTATAACGCTACTAGCACGGTATAACCTGTACGCCAGAACAACCAAAGTTTATTATTTTTTAGCCCCCAATTCAGGCCCTTCGTTAAAAGCACGAGCGGCGCCTTGCGCAAAAATCGAGGGCCGCAAGACGGCGCGCAAGAGCATATCCTCCAGGTCACAGTTACATCGCTCAACTTCAGCTGGGACAGGAAAGTTCGTCAAACACGTTTTGAACACAATGCCTCATTCACCCGAAGAACCCCCTCGCTCAACTCGCGACGTAGCCATCGCAATTATGACGTCACAATCCCAGGCTCACGTAGTTCCGGGTTCGAGTGACGAAGCGTCCGATGGCTTGATGAACTTGTTCGGTGGAAGATCGCTAAAGCAATCGTCAAATACCGAGTCAAGAACTTTCAATAACAATTCGCCATGTCAAAAAACCCACGTAGTTTCGCCTGAAACCCCCGAAAAATCCACGTCATTTCAAAGTTTTTACAGTAAATCGAAGCATCTTTCGCCTTTGAAACCTGCCAATGGTGCAACCGGTGAAAACTCAACAGATGTTACTGTGATCGTTTCGCCAAAGAAGATCCGCTCACCATCGCACAAAGCAAAGGAAAAGATAATCCCGCACTCGAACGGCGATGCAAAAAATCGCCATCAGTTGACGAAAGAAAAGAGAGCCAAGTTTCACAAGAAGACGTTGGAAGGAAAAAGGGAAAAAGAGAAAATGCGCTTGCTAAAAAAGAAGGGAAAAGTCTTGTCATCTAACAACCAAACCCCCAAAAAATCACCCCCCAAAAGTACCAACTTTGAGTGGTCGAATGTCACTTTTAATTCCACGTCTGAAAAGTCAAACGCAAAAACTTCGGAACCCACGAGGGAAGTCCAATCTTGCGATTTCCCCCCACAGCTGTCAATCAATTCGGAAGCGCCAGCAACCCAAACGCCCCGCCCTTTAAATATCGAACGACTCAACCCTGCAAGCACGGACATGGAAATCTCCAAGAGTAAAAACACAGCTCGCAAAACGACGCGCCCCCCCAGAATTCGCACCCCCAGCGCTGACGATGACGCAATGGACATCAACCGTCTCCTTTGCAACAGTCGCTTCGTTACAACGAAACCAAAAGACGCGGAACGTGACGTAGTTTCACCCGAAATTTTCCCACAATGCAAAGCGTCGCCGCCTCCCTCGCACGTGTTCGGTGACGTAGATGTGAAGCGTAAAACAAGCCGGAAGACGACGCGGAGCAAGATGACGTCATCGTCGGGTTTGGGTGACGTCAAAATGGATGTTGACGATGATTGATACGATTTCTATGCAGTGCGTGGCAGAAATTTTACACAAACGAAAAACTGCAGGGATTTGCTTACAGTAGTCGAAACAAAACTTGACATTATGCAAGTTATGATTTTCACTACGCCAGCAAATAATAGCGAAGCTGCTTGATCAAAACCTGTGTAAACAAAAATGTAGAGTTGTAATTCTGCTAGTCTGATAATGCCAGATCAGCAGTTTTCCACAAAAGCAGTTAAAACGTTGTTTGCAAAGTATTTGTTTTATCTTTTTGCCTGATTTATCAGATACGTAGCAAATATTGACAACAATCTACACTCCCCAGAAATCCAATTTTGATACGCCCTGTATTTAGTGAACGCTTGATAACCCAACAGTGGTAATTTCGAAACCTTATTGTAAACCAGTTTTATTTTCTACACAAATTGGTTACAACCGAAAGTTGTGTTTTATTAGCATCGGTGCTTTGATATGCTCTCAGTATTAAACTCGTATAAACATGACTTAATTGCCAGTATACGAGCAAGACCTTCTATTCCCAACACATCAGGGCACCGATCCTGTTAATTTATACTTTAACGACCTCACGACAATTTTGTAAATAAAGTTCCACCTTTCGACCTCATCTGGTCATGCCCCCACCATGGAAAAACGCGGTAATTCTAATGCAACTACATGGGAGCACTGATAATGGTCAAACATGGATGCCGAAACCCATTGAAGTATTGTAGATTGCTCACCATTGGCATTTTGTATGAAGACCTGGCATTGTAGTTACTAAGTCGGCTGCTAAGCAGTTTTTCGTATGGTTGTGTTTTTCAGTTGTATCATGCTGCTAAACGTGGCAATTTCGATGAAGATTGAAAACACTAGAGTTACTAACGCGTTTATTTAATGTTTTCTCGCCTGTTAAATTACCTAAAACTTGTGGAAATTGAGCGCAAAAATGGAGAAAGCCAACCATGTAGCGCTGCTTTAAGATTTCGGATTATTTTTTAATATGTGTTTTTTAAGATTTCGGATGTTTTTGAATTTTTTTACCTCTAAATCGCTTTCCTGCGTTTTTCCTTCATGTCGGTTTGTTGAGATTCGATCGCTACCTCGAATTGATTATTACTGTGCAGGTCACGTGGTCGCGGTTGACCAATCAGGTTCGGACCGCTTATAAACGCTTTTCGGCGAAAAACAAATTTCTGTATTTTTCTAACGTTCAAAAGAATCAAAACACTTTGAAAGCTTTTCATTGCTTCACTCTCTCTTTATTCAGGGAAACTAAATGTGATTTTTGAAATTTTATGTTTTGTTTTCTTTGCCAAGTGCGCATTTCGTTTTCGAAGAAAAAAAAGCTGTTTAGACTTTGTATTCTAAACTTGACATTGATAGTTATTCGGGTAGCTGGGCTTGATGCTCAGTATGGACCAGTGTTTGCCACCTTGGTTTCTAGACCCTTCAAATGCTTTCATGATTTCCTATCTACTTGCATGCTGATCAAGCGAGCAATAACATCTGCAAGATAAATGCGTTTTGATTTTATTGATTAACGGCGAGTTTTCAAAGCACCTCGATATTTAGAGGCGGTACCTGAAAACGGCTAAGAAACACTGTCGTATAGGAGCGCAGTCATACGTATACGGTTTGAGGCACAACAGAGTAAATGAAATGTAAGTTGCTATGACGTTATAGTGTCGGCCTTTGCTTGCACAAATTTACTATTCAGTATAATAACTATGGTCAATTGATCACCTGAATAATGAAAAGTCTAATCCGTAGCATAGACGTTAGATACGAATCCGATTAAGCACAACGATTAATCAAAGGCCTTTTGTGCATTTGTATCAGTAACCTTGGTGATTTCTTTCTCCTGCTCGCTACTTTGCTCGTATCAAGATTGCTAAGCAGTGTTTTGTCCTTGGTGGTTAATTAATGATAAGGTGGCTTCTAGCAAACTCTCGCCTGCTGTGGTCCGGGAAACGAGAGAGACGAGTTAATAAACAAGGCTCCCATGCGGCATACAGCTAATATAGCTTCACACAAGTTGAGGCAAGGGTTATTTGTTTTTGCTTTTCAGATTAGAAAGCTTATTGTGTTTGGTGGTTGCAAAACATATGCGAGGCTGAAATTTTTCAGGTTTGGTAGAGATAGTTGGAATGCCGGTATGTAGTTGCAGCTAATTGGTTAAAAAACAAGGACCGTTATCTTATTAAACGTTGAAAGCAATTGCAAAGAAAAAACAGTAGTTAGATTATAAGCTTGATTTTAGCTGTGCTATGCTACTCATGTTCAAACGACGTTGATAAACTGTATGTTCACATGCAGTATAAAATGATGTCTCAAAATCTTAAATTGCCCCTTTAACACAAGAACGGATACTGACAGACAGATTGGAATGTTTTGACAAACAAATTCAGCTGAAAAAAATATAAGTTTCATTGCATTGAAAAAAAATTTAAAGCAGTTCCAGTATCTTTCATCTAATTTCACTAAAGTTTCTTATTATGTGGTGCGCGTTTATCTCTTACTAATCTGGTAAAAGCTTCCTGGCACCCTCGAGTAAATCAACGTAGCGGATCAATTGTGATACGATTAAGCACAAGAGAGCCGCCGCATTTACTGCAAGTGACATGTAACTCAGGTTATGGGTTTGTTGCGCAAAAACCACAACATGATTGACAGATCGAACATGGTCGCCAGTGGTTGAAGATCTCCCGACAATGATTAAGTTGAAGATTTAGTGAAGAATTAACTCGTTTTAGCGCTTTTTGTTTCGGGCAAAGTTCTATTTAAGTCGCATGCGTTTTCTTAATTTGATAACCAAACTAGGTATACGTGTACACAATTCACTGTTTAGATACACTCAACACAAGCTAGAGTGTTGTCGATACACGCCTTAGTTGTGGCCCAAATGGGACAATTAACTGTATACTATCCGAGAGGCGACAAAGATGAAACAGGCGGCAAACTCTTGTTTAACTGGAGGAGGAGCATACTTTGCCGACATCAACTATGAAAACGCTGACTCCTGACTGTATAGTTGTATAAAAGACTGTAATAACAGGTTTTCGTGTGAAACAATAAATTTAACACACGGATTTTCCATTAGTTACGAGGCGAAACGTGGTATTTCACAGTAGATGTACGAAAAGTGGGTTTATAAGTTCGTTTCCTAAAAATTTGTTACAAGCCAATACATCCATGTAGTGCTTAGATGTACAGAAATATTGGGTCGCCGTAATGCGTTAAACAGGGAATTTCCCTTGTAACTAAAATTATGACAATGTTTTACTGACACACGGTTTTTCGCATTAGAATTGACTTTTAAGGTCAATCAAACTTTTCCACTATAAACCTTAATTCATTGTGTTAAGTCATAAAGTCAAGTTTCGTCAACTTACAGACACAAAAACAATCTAAGCTTTACTTGGCGTCAACTTCAGTTACGCATGAACAGTTTTCCATGGTTGACTGGCGGCGCTGTCAATTCCCACTCTGCTGAGAGCAAGAAGCTTTTACCACAAGTCGTGTGTGCTGCGGTTTGCAGTGAGAGGTTGGAGTCGGTTAGCTGCGAGCAAGCCAACAAGCTTGTTTTACACGCTGATGGAGTGTAAGTGATTGTTATTGTGGAAGTTGCGCTCCATTAGTAGACTGAAATGCTAGTTTGTAAGTGCAGTAAGGTTACAGGCGTCTGTATGGAGGCCAAGAAACTTAATTGAAAAATCAAAGGGTACCTTGAATTTAGATAAGACTTTTGTTGGAATAAATGTTTGCTGTGGCGTTTGTATGTGAGTGGCAACTCCAAAAGTTTGTTTTACTTTTGGTATGTGCTGTGTTGTTCATGCAAGGGCATTTCGGACAATAAGACTGTTCATCGTTTCGTTTACCATTTGCTTGTGTGTTAGTACGATTCTGGACATGTGAATATGTAAAGAGGGTTTAATTATAGTTTTGCAGCAGTCGATTCAAAACTTTTTAGTGAACTGTAACATGTTCAGATGGTTACAGGTTTTTTGTGGAAAAAAAGTTAACGTTGAACAGTTTCACACCAATATTCATACAATATGTGGAGCGTAACGCGTTTGGCTGGGGTGGTCAGGTCAGGGCCGATTTGGTCCGGGAGCATCAATGCCTCGCGAGAGGAGATCTTGGCGTTAGTAAATTACACTGGCAAATCAACAATTGTCATTCCCAAACAATGTTACATGAAATTTCTAAAGCTTAATAAACATAATTTAACTGCAGCGGGTTCAACCTTAATCCACCAATTGTGCCCTTAACATTTTTGCGCATCATCCCGTTTTAACGTTGCGCAACTAATTTCGGCCTGGTGATTGATTTAGTGCTATTGTGTCGCTATTTTTCAACTTAACTCAACTCAAATTCTGCTATACCCGATTTTTCTTGATGTTTGCGCTCGTAAACTAAGCTGACAAATCAACAATGGTCAGTCTCAAGAATAATTTACCTGCTAAGACTCGATTCTTCTAGCCGACAGCTCAATTGCTAAATGGAAATGCTTGGGAGACTGACTGTGTTTTGATTTGACGCCTCTTACAGACCTGGCGTGCTGTGATTCTGTTAGGGAAAATTTCAATTTTTAACCAGTGTTTTGGGGGATGTTTTTTGCGAATCGTGGATGTTATCTGGAACTTAGCATGAATGTGCACAAGATATTCCTGAGGGGCAAACGCTCGGCACGGGTCTTGCGCTGTAATGAGTAACCGATTGAAATAGGTGTTTGCCAAGGTGTCAAGGGCATTCGCGAGCATGACAACATGAGTACATCGGCTGTATCTGGTGACAGACAAATCCCTTTAATGTTCACCAGATGTTTCGCCGCTTGTCGGTCATTACGGGCTGATCGGGAGCAACTGGATATTTTGTTTCTTTGGGGTTTTGCGAAAAGTTTGGTGTCGTTTTTCTGCTTGCTTTGTGTAACATGACGCCTAGAGAGTTTCGTGCAACATAACAATGCAATCAATACGACGAAGAGTATGACTTTGTAACGATCCACCTTAAGACTAATTGCTACATACGTCATTAGCAAATCCGGGTAATCATTGTTTTGCAGGAGCAGCTCCACCCCTAGGCTGAAACTTTCTTTGTCGCTAAAAACGAAACCTCCAACAAGATGTCTTGTTTGGGAGGAAATAAAAACGACCTGGCCTTGATTGTTTCTTGAATATTTTTTGTCAAATACGATGTTTCGGTTTTTCACATTAAAACAGTTTTTGGAAATCAAAAACAAACAATCGCATTTTGTTATAGCTTTCGAAATAAGTTAGTTTTCAAATATAAAAAGGAACTTTGGTAATGATAAAAAATGAACTTTGGCGTCAGAAACTGGGGAAATCCGAAATCAGAAATAAAATGTCGTGCAGCCAGAAGCAGGCGCCATTTTTAATCTCTTCATTGTTTTTCGTTTGGCGCCAATTGTAAGGCAACTAAAATATACAGGATCACTTGGATCGCTTGCCACTTTAATATTGCTCCTTGAAGTCGCTTGGTTGATTCATTATTTCCAGTTTTACCATTTTCTAAGCGATTCTTGTAGTTTCTGAAATCTGAGACCTCATTAAAACTTGCTACAAGCATTTTTCCTTTATTTGGGAAAGTGGTTGTCATATTATTGTTGCACCACCAGCGATAAACCCATATCTTTATCAATATTTAAAAAATTTGGTCCAGTTTACAATCTAATTAAAGCCAAGAGCGAAAGTTTATTCATTCTACCAATGCCTAACGGGCGAGTTTCGTTTGCCCCGTTGGACTCGAATAGCATTTGTGCATAATTTACTGCTTTCTTCAGTCAGAAGAGGACAAAAAGATGTAAACAGATTATTCCGTTCAGAATTACATCTCTTTCGGACCAGCTTTAGTTTGCTTTGTTGATTTTTTCTGAATTTTGTGAGGAGTTTACCTCTAAGCGCTACGGGGTGAGAAAAAAGTTAAGGACCCCTGATTGGATTTAGGCGGTCCCAGCAATCATGTGTATTTTTCGCTATAGCGACTAAAATCATGAAAATTAAAATCCCGAGTGCGAATCCCGATAAAAATTTTTTGCCTATTGATAAACCGAGCAGTTTCGTTAAAAATGCTAAAAATAAGGGAATATTAGCAGAAATGCAATGTTGAAAACGCTCTCTTACTTACGTCCTGGGATAAACTATGCAGAATAATTAAATGTAATAGAAAATCACGGAGTAATTATTTTCAAATCCAGAATTTCCAACACTTTTGTTTATTCTAGCAAGATATAAAGGAATGTCACAGTGCGTTGTATATACGAATGGTAAAATTTCAATTAGGAAGAGTGGCATAATTATCTTTATACAGCGGCCAGATAGCTTGTTTATAGTGAATATAATGGACTGCAAACGTTTCAACAATAGATATTGTCAGCATGTTTTTTGTCACAATGTGTTTAGTATATGCAAGCTCTCATGAAGTTGTGTTTTAACAACCTCATTACTCTGAACAACAGGGTTTATTGAAACTTTTTCCCGTTTCTTGTTTTTCGTCCGTTGTAAAGTTCAACCCTCATCACGCAAGACGTCGTTGAACGATAAAATCTGGAAAAAATTAAGAGTTTGTCCTCTAAGATTCCTAACGTTCAACAAGATAAAGAAGGTTATTAAGTTTGTTGCGTCGTAGTAGAAACGCAAACGACATCAAAATCAGTCCAATTACAATCAAAACTCTAAAGCTTTATGAAACTTTTTAAAACTTCTTTTGATGCGACGCGTTTAAAAAGTTGGTTGGACTTTCAACGCACCAGCGATAAGAATTTAATAAAGATACTTTTATTCAAAGCTTGTATTTGTTGATATGTAACAAAAAGCTGCACAATTATATCTTTGCGCGCTTGGAAATTTAAAACGACACACCAGGGCGTCACTACGCACAGTTTAAGAACCAAGACTTTATCCACAACCAAGGGTCAGAATTTGCGTGTAACTCTTTTCTTTTTGCTTCTTTTAACAGAACAATACTAGTTGCACGACCACTGTACGCTGGGTCACTTTGAAAATTTCACTGCCTCACACCGCCATGAACAGCAGAAACGCCGGCCACAACTGCCTCAAGCAAGTCAGTTACCCGAGCGGCACCCAGCGGCGGAGACGCACGAATCGGAGAAACCGCACGTGGGCGCTCGAGAGGATTATAAACCGTTGTTTTCTGTTCCGTTGCTTGGATTTTTGCTGCATGCCAAATCCGAACGCTCTGGACGATGACGACGATTTCGAAGGTCAGTTGATTTTAAAATTTGCGCGTGATGTTGCTGGTGATGTCGTTATCATTATAAAAACGTAACTATTTTGTACTATTCGACATTTAAGCTATNTTTTTGATGCGACGCGTTTAAAAAGTTGATTGGACTTTCAATGCACCAGCGATAAGAATTTAATAAAGATACTTTTATTCAAAGCTTGTATTTATTGATATGTAACAAAAAGCTGCACAATTATATCTTTGCGCGCTTGGAAATTTAAAACGACACACCAGGGCGTCACTACGCACAGTTTAAGAACCAAGACTTTATCCACAACCAAGGGTCAGAATTTGCGTGTAACTCTTTTCTTTTTGCTTCTTTTAACAGAACAATACTAGTTGCACGACCACTGTACGCTGGGTCACTTTGGATATTTCACTGCCTCACACCGCCATGAACAGCAGAAACGCCGGCCACAACTGCCTCAAGCAAGTCAATTACCCGAGCGACACCCAGCGGCGGAGACGCACGAATCGGCGAAACCGCACGTGGGCGCTCGAGAGGATTATAAACCGATGCTTTCTGTTCCGCTGCTTGGATTTTTGCTGCATGCCAAATCCGAACGCTCTGGACGATGACGACGATTTCGAAGGTCAGTTGATTTTAAAATTTGCGCGTGACGTTGCTGGTGATGTCGTCATCATTTTAAAAACGTAACTATTTTGTACTATTCGACGTTTAAGCTATTGGTGTTTTGTCGTATCGTGTATATTGTTGATTCAGGGGCGCTGAGGCCTTTAGGCGTGGTTTGGGTCTGGTGACTTGGAAATATGTAACGCCTGTGCTTCAGGAGAAAGCACAGGGATTCGAACCCGAGACCACAGGTTTACCGGGGTTGGCATTTTACCAACAGCGAAAAACTGGTTTTGTTGGTTGACTGACGAGTTCCTGGTCATTGTATGATACAGGTTGCAACCAGCATATCATAATGTCGGCAAATTATGTTTTACCGCCAGTTGCACAAGCGTTTGCTTCTTATTCTGTCTTGTTCGTCTTCCACACATTTTTCACACTTCCTCCATCAACCAGGACAGCAAGGCAGGACTAGAAAAATTGGCTGATAAAAAACTTTACTGGAAGTTTTCAGTGATGTTCGGTATTGAGGGAAGCCTCGCACACAATAATTTTTGGGAACCTATTTTATTGAAAAATCTTGCAAACCAATGCTCTGAATAAACGCAGTGACGTACGAAAGACATCAAATAGAAAAGTTTGTCAGTCAAAACAATTTGTCGCGGTTCTTCATATTCGTCTGGGTGAGATATCGAAATTCTGATCGTAATCTACTAATCACACGAAACAGAGGTTTTGTTACAAACTGACGAGTTTTTGTGGACACCTCGCTGTGTATTCCAAACCGCTGTTATCTCTAAAACCTCTCTCTCTCTCTCCCTTCTTACTTCGGAACATTCCGCAATCGATAATTTTCGTGCGCTGTTGAAAAGTTATAGAAGCCGCGGCCCTGCTCACGGAATATACAACGACTTTTTAACCAAATGTCGATTCCACGATAAAAACAAGATGGTTTTTGCTCAGCGGTCTGATCTCGGTGGTTTCGGGTTTTCTGACACATTTGATAAAACACACGGCGTCGCTTTCCCATCGCGGCTTCTGTAATACGTGCATTATTAATGAGCTGAAGTACATAATTAATGTCACACGCGATCCGTGTGTCGGACCGCCATGCCTTGCCATGCGTGCAGTGACGTACCACTGCGAAAATCTTCAACCTTGCTGATTCGGAAGGTTGTGAACGCAGGCTAGATAGGATGTTTTGATCGCACGTGAGAAACATGTGGCAGAAAGGCGAGCAGGCTATGAAGTAAATTGTTAGGTCAGATAGTTGTAGTGACGTTTTGGTGCTTTTTTATTCGTTCTGAATCAAAACTTTTGCAGGATTTAATCTTTAAGATGTTGCTGAAGACGGAATTTAATTTAATGTCGTTGTTGATGTATTCACGTATACCATCACACGGTTCGTGCAGTGTCCTCCCACCACCACCTACTTTCAACTCTAAAATCACAAACGGACAACTTCATTATCGCTACCCTCATTAAATGTTAACTCAATGCATTAAATGTTAACCTAATGCAAGTCTAGCCGACCGACTAAACGATTCAAATGGGCAAAATGTTGCTTGCGCGTCAGTTAAAAGACGCCCGTAGTTTGGGAACCACTGGCCGTGACATCTGTGGTCCCTCGGCATTGATACTAATAATATTACCTTGATCATGTTAAGCAAGTCAGGCAGTAAAAAGCGAAATTCTTTACTTTATTGAGGTTGCATGCATTGACGTCTCTGTGGTGATACAATAAAGCACATCTTAAGAAAGCAGTTTTTGATAGAGATTTCTTATCTGTTGAATCATAAACAGCTCTGTGCTGCGGCTTTCAAAATGGTGAAATTTCGGGTGACTTCAATATAAATTTCACCTCCCGATTTTCTAAAGTGTTTGGTGCGTTCCGTGCTGCTCCGTTGTTAAATCAGTCTGTTGAACAAATTGCAAAACTGTTGAGAATGACAGCGTTGTTGTCGAGGCGTTGAGAAGTTCGCCTATCGCATTTGATTTTGTTATTCCAACCCAAATGCTGCGAGTAAAGTTGAAATATATATTGATCCAGTAACAAAAGTAAAACTAATGCCTTGTCATAAAAATTATTTTGTAAATAGATAATTTGTTCCGAATTGTTGACGCTCTGATTAGAAACTATTCAAGCGCTATAGAAGTTTCCATTTATGCTTGTGGCAAATTTATTAACATCGTTTAAACGATTAAACGAAATTATTGCAATTCTGTACAAGTTAAGTTTTTCGCAGAGATTTTATTTTCGTTGTGATGTCAACCCTATGATTTATAAATTTATTTGCACACAAAAAAGAATTTGCACAATTCAAAAAGTTATGTTTTTCCAAATCAAACTTGTGGCTCTACTGTTAACCCGGGCCGCCTAAACACGCTTAAAAAAATCATATCTTGAAATAAACGCATCATGAGCCGGCTCTTTGGACATTATATTGATCAGAATGTCACTGACATAAAACGAAAAACTGTGAACTTTGCCGTGGTCGAGCCTTTCAATTCCCCCGGGTAACTTGGAGACTGAACGCCCAATGCGCAACAAATGCGACAAGATGAACGGGAGCAAAAATTAATCATTGATGAAGTTGAATTCGTGGGAGTATGGATTCCATTATCGGATGGGAAGCGAATTATTTCGTTGTGCTCGGTTTGGGTGACGTTTGTTGGTAATTTCATCGATAAGATCTTTTGTTTTAGTACAGGATTAAGCCTTTTTAAAATTTTAGACATGGAAACAAGTTTCCGAGAAACTGGATTAGTCCATTCAAACATAGGAATATATGTTACACCTAATCACGGCATCTTCAATTCTTGTAAAACGTAAAAACAGCATGAAACCTTGCAAGCTCTTTTACGGGTCAAGATTTAATGCTGTTTTTGCGTGCTCAAGATTTTGTTGTTTTTTATTTTTTTATTTTTTGCTGTTTTTTTTTTATTTTGTTGTTGTTTCTGCGACGGCCATTCTGATAAGAGCACTGCGCTCGGTTGGTTTGCGTTCATTTTGCCCAGACGACTTGATAAGAGTGGTAGTCGCAGTATTCGGTTGTTTGCAGTTGCCTTGCTTTCGTTGTTTCGGTGAAAGCTCGCAAAGTTTATGTTATTTTTACATTTTACAGGAACCGACGTTGTCGTGATTAGGCGATCGTCGATGGTCATGTTGTTTTGGAATATTGCTCATTATAATCGCTCCCTTTTTGAAATTAGAATGAGTAGAGTTTAGTTTTTTCGCTTGGTAAAAACACATAGCGACACAACAGCACAAAACAATCGCCAAGCGGAAATAGCTGCGCAACGTTACAACGTTATGAGGCGCAAAAAAGTAGAGGGCACAATTGGTGGATCAAGGTAGAACGCGCTGCAGCTACACCGTAGTTACGATGATAAAGGCATAATTGCGCAAGTTTCCATGTGTGTTTGTTTCTTGTATAAACACAATATCTTAGTGACAAGAATTTCTCCGAAAGGGCAAAGAGGCTGCGTATATGTTTATATGGACGCAGTAAACTTTTGAACTTATTAACGTTCCTCAAATACTTAACCCGTGGCGCATAACCGATTGTCCCATTAACCCTGCGTTTACCCTACCACAATGCATTTTGTGGGGACGTTTACCCCCTTTCCCTCATCAACTTGCTATTAAAATTCACCCACTGTCAGTTTGTGTTCAAAACGATCTGCTAGATCAGTGGTTCCCACTTTTTTCTTTGCATTCCCCCTTAGCTCACATTGCAATGTTTCATTCCTCCCATAATAGACAACAGGTGATTTAAACTAATAATAAAAGGTTAGAAATAACCCGTCTCCCAAAAAGAAATACTTCACTTTTAACTATAGAGTGTCCCCTTATCTCATTAAATTCCTTCCTGGAAAGGAATTCTTGCCAGGTTGTGAACCACTGTTCTAAATAAAAATAATTGTTTGTGGACTTAGTTTACTAGAACTTTAAACAAAAGGAGTGTACTAAAACTTTAAACAAAGGGAGTGTACTAGAACTTTAAACAAAAGGAAAATTGGTTGTAAATTGTTAACGTTCCAAGCAAACAGTTCTCGATTAAAACGACCGATTAATGAAAGATCAAAGGCCACGGCAGGTTTTGAACCCGCGACCTGTTGCTCGTCATCCGTCAGAATAAACTTAGATTGTCAGCGCAAATAGTGCGAAGGGGGAACAAGCGAGCGCATGGTTCCCGGAGGAAGAACTGATCGAACAATTCTGTAAATCGATTTTTTAATGGTGCCTTCACTTCTTGCTCGGATGAGTTATTGGCTTTCGCTTGCTCCTCCTCTGAGCTGGGCAGCTGAGCCGAG
>QXVZ01013927.1:0-27132 GCA_008931825.1 Phallusia fumigata | reverse complement strand
CAATATAGAACATTACTTTTTTCAGTTAACAGGTTCAGCTAGTTAGCCAATCTGTTACTCTGTCATTACTCACTTGTGGATAATTATGGGCCCCCTTCCACGAAGGGGGACACATATTGTTTTTCCGCAGTTCTTTTTTTCTTTATTTCTTTTTTTCTGTCTAACGCAAGTTGATGTTCCCACGTTTTGGTCAAGAAAGAGTTTATTTAATCCAAATTTATTTAATTACACATTGGTTGAGAACCACTGTGTTAAACCGTTGCTACATATTCGTACATCGGTTAAAAACAACACGTTATTATTGTTTCAGACGCCAAGTACGGATGGTGGAAGATACGAGATGAAAAAGGTCTCGACAGTTTAGCGGAGACTTTGCATTCCCGAGGGATAAGGGAAAAACACTTGAGTCGTTCGATCATTAAACACAGAAGTTTTTGTACTGATGCGATGCTAGTGGCGCACCAACCTGGTAAGAATGCCAAGTCCGCTTAATTAAATCAATTCAAGCTTGCTCAGCTTTCCAAACTTCTTCTTCTGCGACCCCTTTTGATTTCTAAAATTATTCTGCGACCCTTAACGTTTGACGAAAAAAAGCAGTTCGAAACATACCATTTGTTGATACTGCTAAAAAGCAAAATCAAATAGGTTCTATACGACATTACACCAAGACAAAAGACGGCGAAGTTAAAAAAGACAGCGTTACAAACATTTGTGGGATATTGGTATACTCGCGACCCACAAAATTCGTTGCGCGACCCCTAGTTTGGAAAGCTCTGCCCTATCGGGTGTAAACACTGTCCTTCTTTTGTTAAAACGTTAAAATAGTTTTTTGGATTTGGAAATTGGGATTCATGCATTATTTTGCTCAGATATCTTTCAAAATTAACTCCACACCATATGCAAAATTTTAACACTGTCTTGGTTTTGAAAATACGTTTTGCCATGATGAGACTATGCTTTATCGATCATGCCTGTAGCTTTTAAAGTAAACGCTTTGCTTTCATTTTGTAGAACATCAATTCGCCAATGGGCCAGCGCCAGAAACTTCAGCAGAAGATGAGAATGAAGATAAGTCGAATACGGAAACGGAAACCGCCATGGAAACTGACAAACGAAAGCCAGCTAAGAAAATAGGTTGATGATTGGAGCAATTTTAAAATTTTACCTATTCTCTTCTCGAAATTTACTTTGTTGTACAAAATTGTAATAATTTAACGAAGCACCTAATCATAAATAGACAATTCAAATAGTCTCCATAAGAAGATGCAATCCAGTACTTGTGCGCAAAACTGGCCTGATGATGACAACACCGTTGGTCGAAGGGTAGAAAACATTTACATACATAAGTACTGGGTTGTATCTTTTTATTGGAAGCTCACAATGTAATGGATTTTGCCACACTACAGTTTAATCAAGCATTAAAAACTTTGTGGCTGAACTTTAGTTATAATTCTCGGTCAAGTATAGTTAAACCAAACTTCGAACAGTTAGTTTTCGTCTTTCAGCAGCTGCCGTCGGACCGGAGGAAGTTCTTGAAGTTCCCGAGGAAACCGCTTTCCAAATCGAGATGGAAACTCTGAAACAAGTCGAGGAACTTTCCGAACGATGCGTCGCTGTTGGAATTTTAAACAAGGTAATTATAGGTCTTTTCTAAAGGGACATATTTTGTGTCATTCGTTTTTTCTGTATAACGGTCCCCCCTTTGGTCGAGGAAAAAGTCATTAAAATTCCTTCAAATTTCACGCTTGGTAAATGAGTATCTGAAGTTGTGAACTGTAACTTTTAACCACAGTTGACTCATTTGTTGACTCACCCACAGACTCCTAAATTTGAAATTCTGGTTTATGTGTTTAATGGAAAGATCTGCAATTGCAATCACTATGCACAACCATAATTCAAGTTGGCTGTCGATCGTAACATTCTTGGCTTGATTTTCTTAGACTTAAAGTATGTCCTTTGGGTTTCTTGAATACCGTTTTACACGGTGTTCTTAAAGAAACGTGTTGTTTAAGATTTTCAAAATGGAATCTTTAAGATAGAGTTCTTTAAGATATATTTGCAGCAAGAACAACCTAACATAGACTAAAACATATGCTGTGAATGTTTATTGACATACATTTATCAAACCTTCGTCAGGTTTTCTTGATTAAATCTCGTTGGCGATGTCGTATTGTATTATAAGTCCAAATCGTTTCACCTCTACTCTTCAACTTTAGGCATGGAGTACCACTCCAAAAGCCAGCACCAACCGCATGGATCTAGCACACATTCCCTTTAGCCACGGCGGTGACCCGAACGTCAAGCATGACTGCTCAAATCCGGTCAAGCATGACCCACGTTCTGTGATGCACGCAGCGGTGGAACTGGTGCGGAAATTGGAGTTGGCGCTTTCAAGGTTGTACTTGAAGCCGCCGCTGATTCGGAAAGGTGGCGCTACAGAGTTTAGCAACTTACCTTCCCTGTCCGAGTCTGGGTAAGTGTGTGTGGTGAATACAAAAGTGTTTCTTCAAACATCGGATCCTATGTCAGAGTGTTGGGGACCCAAAGAAACGGCAATGTTATGAAAACAATTTCGCGTTGCAATCATTTCAGTTATAACGCAAACTCACCGATTTAAAAAAATAAACGCATTATACCAGACGAGTATAAAACATCACATATGTAACCATTAATTTATTTAATGATTTAATGGTTTTGGTTGTGGATAACTGGATCATTTTGTAGAAATAAGGCCAAATAGTTCCGACTTCTGCTCTAGTACTTGATGTTTGTCGCTCGTCTAGTCTTCCTTGAATGCAGCTTTGTAAATCAACTGAATTTGGGCAAATCCTTTTTTTTCGTCACTTTCGTTTAAGTAGAGATATTCTAATGCTTGTTGTTTGGATAGAAAAGGGTCTCTCGAAGTGTTGGGATAAAGGTACACGTGTTAGCATTGGCTGTTTGTGGAGTCGCTTGTAAACTTTGAGAACCAGAAAGAATAAAGCCTTTTAAAAAGGACAAAAATCTAGCTACACATAAGTTTAATGGCGATGAAAACAAAGCACTTCGTCGTTCTTAGTGGAAAATCGTTTTTATCTCGAATCGAAAAATGGGAATTGCTTCATATTCACAGATCGCAGTTTAGCCTTAACTTGAGAATCTTTTTCGCAGAGTCAATGATGTGGCGGCCGGCTTGAGAACCTGGAGAAATGCGGTTTCTTCAGCCACAAGCGCCGCCCAACTGTCCATGTGTGTTACTATGCTTGAGTCTTGCATTGCATGGGAAAAAACGCCTATGGTAAGTATATGTAAACATAAAGTTTCATTAAAAACAAACCTACCATAGAGCTGGTATACAGTGAATACATAGTTCCGCAAACGTTTGAGTATTGGCCAATCACGTTTTCACTGATGATGACAACAGCGATTGTTGAAATGTTTGCATTACAATGTATTCACTGAATAGAAGCTTCCTGGTAGCTGAATTTTTATTTGGTGTTAAGCTTACAATCCAGAACAAATATTCATCATGTCATTGTCTCTGGGATTGTTGTTGGGCCATCCTGAATCTAACCTTAACTATGGAAGAAGCATTTGTTTATTTATGACGACAGAAAACGAAAATAGGGATAAGGAGTAGCTGTAAAACAAAAGAAAAAACACCCCAGGCATTTCGCTTGTAACTGCAAAACAGCCCATTCACTTGTTTAGACCGGAAAAAGTTCCAAAACACAGCACAAAAAATAACGAATTTGTTAATGAACCCATATGATACGTCGTGAATATTACCTAGCAGTCATCCACCCGTTCCGACACCAGTCCCCGCACCAAGAAGCGCCGCCCGGCGTCCAAAGCCACAACGACTTCTTCAAGTGGGGCCACCGTGCCGAAAAAGAAGAAGAACTCATCCAAAATAGTGGATTCGCCTACCCCTGATCCATTATACGTAGACGAAAGTTCACATCATAGCGCACGGATGCCTATCGACAACGCCGATATTCTAAAGCCGGGGGAAAAATTGAGGTACGACTGGAAAACAAATTTATTGGTCAAAACTTATTGTGTGCAGTCCATAGATTGGTTGTGTGGCTTGGGACAGACTGTCGTTTTCTGTGTTTTTTTACAAGTGCCTTTTAATTAAAGTGAAAAAATAATTTGTTGACATATCTTAATTTCAAAAGTTGCATTATAGTAGCACTAGCTCATGTAACTAACTTGTTCAAATAGAATAAAAAAACAAGTATAAAATATACGCATAAAATAGTAGTAATCCAACAAAACAAAAGTAGCATCAGTAGCTGAACGAACTCGACGGCAAGTCACATGCGTTGCCGCATAAACAAAACCAGTTATTCATATAATTGAACCAAAGAAGTGTTAAATAAATTTATTTCCGGTAGTGCATTTGTAAAATGAATTTCTCATACCCCTGCCAAAAAGCTTGGTAGTAAATATATAATATAATGCAAACGTATGAACAATCGCTGTTGTCGTCATCAATGCAAGCAATTGGTAAACCCTTTACATTACAATGTATTCACTGCGTACAAAGATACGATTTACTAACCCGCGTTTTCGCCACTTTACTTCAGAATATTCCAAGTCTGCCCAAAACTTAATCAATAACTTACAACCTTTCTAAACTTTGCCAGGGATGAGTGTGGACCGTCTTTCATGAATGACGTCACGCGATCAGATGACGTAGGTGATGACGGTCATGATGACGTAGGTTCGGCGTTACCGTTCTGCAGTGAAGCCTACGCTGACGACACGAGTCGCACCAGTGACGTCAGCGCACACGGATCACGTGACGCAGGTGTGGAGATGAAGAAAAAGAAAAAGAAAAGCAAGAAGAAGAAGGATAAAGATAAGGATAAGGAAAAAGAAAAGGACAAGGCACGTTTTAAAACACTCAAAACTGTAGTATTGGGTAACACTAAACACTTTTGACGAGTCATTGGTTTAAAAAGGAAAAAAAGTAGGGGGGAGAGTGAGGGGGGAGTTTAAGATGTTGGCGTGGGGCATTATGAACAAAAGGTTGGGAACTGCTGCTTTGAAACATCAAAGTTACACTAAACATTCGCAACGGTCTGTAATTCTCGAAACATCAATCTTAAATCATGTTCATTCCGGTTGAGTTGAAAGTAGGACTGATGTGAAGTGACTTTACTGACACTGATTCTATGTTTTTAGGGTGATAAGGCGGCAAAACGAAAAAAGTCCCACACCACTTTCTGCCGGTAAGTGAAATAAAAAAAAATAAAAATTATGTTCCAACTACGGAACCCGAAAATAAACATTGAATGGAAGTTTGAAGAATTCTTAATCTAAGCAATAACAACAAACCAAAACAGTAACATGTCTTTTTCATTGGGATATTTTCACGTTTGGAGACTTTTTTGGAAGTTTATTTCAAACAAATGGAATACAACCGGGCTTTCACGCTAGTCTGTGGAATATTTCGGAAAACCGCCATCCATTTCGTGCTATGTGCAACTTATGTTAACGATTTGCAGGGAAATGCTGCGCGAACTCCAATCGCATGACTCAGCAAACTGGTTTCTATATCCCGTCGATCTGAACGAAGTTCCCGATTACAAGAAAATAATCAAGAAGCCGATCGACTTCAGCACCATAGGAAATCGCCTGAAGAAAGGAAGGTCGGTCAAACACCTGGCCAGAATGGGTTATAGGTCTTCACCAAACCTAGGGCCGGGCATCACTTTTTTACTTGAAACTAAGCTCTAAATTGATGCCTGACATGCTGAATTCGCATAGTAATGTACAAACGATCAACCAAGTCAAAATTACGACATCGATTTATCAAACGGCGATGCTTTCTGTAATTCGTGAGTTTTAACACACAAGCCTTTCTCTTAGTAAGGTTAAAAGCGGGATCACTTTGGTGCTCGGCCGAACACCAAAGAGTTTACTTGGGCTGCTCAATGCAGACTTTTTCCCTATTTCCAGTAAAGACCCTAGCTTAAAAAAGTGTATAAAGCGAATTCGTGACTCCAATTTCTCCTGCCCACAATTTAAGCCTCTTTGCATTAAAAGGTACAAGACACACGAGATGTTCTCTTCCGAAGTGCGGACCGTGTTTGACAACTGTCGCACCTACAACGAGGACGAGTCGGCGATCGGGAGAGCTGGACACGATCTGCGGGAATTCTTTGAGCGACGCTGGGCGGAACTTCTCGAAGTCAACCGGGACCTGATAGATGCTGCACAGGCAGAGCTTGAAGATGGAGGATTACTGCAATAGTACAGAGTGCCTGTGGGCTGTCCACCGCTTTTCGGATTTTTAGAGGAAGGATGTCTGTATGCCACGTGGCGAAATGGGATTGGACAACGGCCCAAGGCACTTCCTAGGCCGCGAGATTGAGTGCAACATTTCAATCATGAGCTTGAAACATTTTAATCTGAAATCATGAATATCAACATTTCAATCAATCAAATGAAATTGTGCTAATCAACGCAAGTGAAAAAGTGACATTACCAGGCATTACTCCAGAAGCCGATATTGCCACAGAGGAAAAAATACATTCATATTGGAAGTAGTTGCTCGTGATCTTACCCTTATCGAAGGACACCTCGACCAAAAACAACATTAATTCCAACTGCACTGTGTGACAGCAGGGGGAAATCCCCGCGCCGCTACTGCCGGGTTCATTATTCGCTCTCTTCATTTGAGAAACCCGTTGTTTTCTCACCGAACCGTAGCATTCATGACGTCATCAAGCGTTGCACTGCGTCACTCCTTCCTTCCGCCGTTTATGTCCTTTGTTTTGTTGTGTTCGTTTTCGTGTGATGACGATAGTGTATGAGCGTAGCAATCATGTTTTAACGTAAAATGCAGTGGCGAGAATACCAGAACAATCGTGTACAATGTGGCAGAAATGTCTGTGTGGTGCAAGCGACGGGTTACTAAGAACTCCCCTTTTACAAAGAGGGAGGCCTATGGCAGCGAATGATGACTTCCTTATACGTTAGCAAGACGTTGCATACCAAATTGAATTTGTCGTGTATTTTCTTTATTTCAGTTCATTTCAGATCTGTTATGTGTTATGATATTTTTCAACTTCACTTTTTGACCTATTGAATCCCAGGCCGTTAAGCCAAAACCCGATGTTGCTCGCGTTTTAAATTCACCAGTCGCGAATGTGTTGTCAATATTTGGTGCAACTCATGTGTTGCCTCTTATTTGCTGCGCATAACCGCCGTTCTTCTAGGCACAATGAATCACCATTTCCAATTTCAGCATATCTGAACTTCTCCTCGACTTTAAAATGTGACCTGGCCGAAAGCGTTACCTCACATAATAAATAGGAAGATACATCCCAAATCGGAACGATTGTTATTCTGTAAAACTGCACCGACATGCGCTACGTCAGCTTGTGATATCGGAAACCTACCTACATACCTGTCAAGCCTTTGTTGCATTTTTCGCAGTCTTAAGTTCAAAATGTCTCCAAATGCGGAATAACACTGCTTTAAAGGAATGATTGAACTTGTGACTGGAATCAAAGGGCCCTTTCCCTTATGCAATATGTTGATTTGTTTTTCCGTTCTATGTGTTACAATTGCCAGAATACGCGCAAAGTCGACGTCATCACAACTTGTGGTTTGCGCACCATCATCATCTGCAGTAGAAGTGATATCACTAGAGTTTTGGCGTAGGAAGATATTTCACGCAGTCGAAAATGGCGTTGTTGAACCTTGGCGTCTTATTTTTTACTACACAAAGCCAGCAACTTGTGCGTGTGTTGCTTGCCTTTCGGGCCACCGTTAAAACAGACATATGTCAGGTTCTTGTTTTCTGTCGGCAAACTACCTGGAAGTGGACAACTTGTACGATTAAAGTTCTGTGATACGCCAGGTTTTTACTCGTAAACATGGTACAACCTTTCTGTACCATGTCCCCAAGACACATATATTTTGTGTATTTCACAAAATTAAATCTGCGACGATAGATGAGAGATTTTTCTAACAAAGGTTGCTCTTGTGTGAAAAAAATGTAACACAAAATTTGTATCATTGACTTTTCCAGAATGCAAAATTTGTGTCAACGTTTCGAAAGTACTTCTGGAACACGTAAATACTAATTTTGAAGCTCGTGAGTTTACTTGTAAGATATAAATGGGGTTGCATTGTATAGATTAGATGAAATCACCAGACACTTAACGGAGGTTGTACCCCAAGCCAAGAAGGTTTCATTTGCCTTTTGACCATTTCTACAATCTGAACTAACGGTAAAGTTGTGGAAGAAAATTGGCTGCAGTTGGTGTGCCGAACTATATTATCAGCACGTGTGGCAAAGTACACGCCACTTACGCTTATCAAAAGTAGTTGCAATTAAACAACATTGGTTTCTATGCTCCAGGTGCTGCGATGCTGTCGGATCAACAGAAACATATTGGAGTTTCCTGAATTACAAGTCTGTGAAAGCTGGGTATGTAGTTGGCAATATATCGCTTGTTGTTTTGCAGCAAACAAGCTAGTTGTTCTGGAGCTGCATTTGGAAGTCACAAGGTACTTATTGCCGGAAATCACAGTACTGTCAATGCCTACGAAGCATTTAAAAAGGTACAAAAGCTGTTTTTGGAACTTCACAAACCTCTTCAATGGTTGACGTTCGTTTCAAAGTAATTTCAACCGAAAATGAAGTGCCTTGTTTGTTTCATTGTGCTGACTCTGAGCGTTGCATCACTTACTGAAGCATGGGGAGTCAGCGGGTTTGTACCTTTTGTTTATTTTTGTTGAGGTGCGACGCAAACCTGCGCAGATTGTTGACAATCACTCATAACGAATGTTTTTTACTGACTTTTATTGTCAAAATAGTTTACGGTATCACCCTTTCATGTAGTACAACGCTGACAGAAATTTTATCGGAGTCTGTTTATGTTACTTTACAACATGTACGTAACATATCTTGTTTTCTGGTAGATTTCGACGGCCCCGAATTAAGCTGCCTAAACTTTCGCCTATCAAAGTGCCCAAGCTGCCACCTGTTCGTTTGCCTGAACCACCACGTGTCGAAGTACCTGAACTGCCACATATTGGTTTGCCTGAACTACCACATGTCGAACTGCCGCATATCGAGGTACCTGAACTTCCAAACATCGAGCTGCCGGAATTTCCTCCACCTATTCCAGCAATGTAAGTTTCGATACGTCTAAAACACAAGTTATAAAACATAACCCTATGTAACCTCAAAGACCTTGCGACTCGTCTCCTTGTCAATGGCAGTGGGGGGTCTGTTCACAGCTTTGCGGGGAAGGGGTGCAGTACGCCTACGTCACTGTGGATCAGGGGCCATGTGGGACGTGTGACTTACCAGGACCACAGTCTTGCAATCTGGGTTGTTGTCCAGGTAAGTTTTGAAGTTTGTATCAGCGTAGAAATGGAATTGCTTGGAGATTAAGACCTGGTTACCATTGTTGTACCAAGAAGTTATTTAATGTGGGTTTTCACTTGCTATAGGCAATGTATTTTTATTTGACAAGTGCCACCTTGTTTAATCAGTTTCTTTTTCCACATTCTACAATTTCGACCTCTGTATCTTACCTCTAACCACGAATCCCCTTCTTCCTTTCTTACGCCTTTTCAGCGCAGGTTTTTGTAATTCTTCCGGTCACAAAATTTATATCACGAACAAACGATGAACGCTAAATGTTTTTTGTTTAGTCGACTGCATGTGGGGAAGTTGGGGGACTTGGGGAAATTGTTCTTCATCCTGCGGTCCAGGATTTCGGAACAGAACCAGAGAACAGGGCCACCCCCCGAGCTGTGGAGGTTCGGTCTGTCGGGGACCTAGTACCGTGTTTAAAAGATGCAACGATCAAACATGTCCCACCAATTGTTTGTGGGGTCATTGGGGCCCTTGGGATCTCTGCAACGTCACCTGTGGTGGGGGGACCAGGACCCGGCACCGTGCCAAAGCGGTCCAAAATCAATTCGGAGGAGCGTTGTGCCATGGTCATGCAAATGAAACCCAGTAAGTCGAATGATGTCGATTGTTAAGTGTTGTGATTAAAATTAATTTTGCTTTGTTGCAACATATATGATTTAAACAGACATGATCATGCATAAAGCCTGTTGTTCTATAATAAATGTGGTTTTAAAAGCCCAATCGGTGTTATAAAGTCTGTTGTTTTAACATGTCAAACAAAAGTACTTTCAGTCACTAGATTTTTTATACAGAGGTTGCAACGACGTATGCTGCCCAGTGAATTGTGAGTGGACGGAATACAGCGCATGGTCGGAGTGCACCAAAACTTGCGGAGGAGGTAACTATGGCAACTGATATTTGTAAACTTTTCTTTTCGCTTTTGTTGGGCCGAGTTACCAACCGTCACTTACCAACACTTTTTCGTGTCAATATAACTAGGCTAATCATCGTTGCGGATATGCTAATATTTCTATGTGAATTGATTAGCCAAAATCAACCTAGCCTTTAAGTTTAACTGCGCAAGCAAGTCGCTGTCAAAATAATCTAATCAGCCTAATACAAATCCAAGGTTTGGATTCTAGTTTTAAACCTCACCAAAACAACATCTGGGCTTGCATATCAATCTCTAAGGGCGTGTTATCCCTTTAATCCCCTCTGGAATATTTTTCTGTACAAAAGTTTTCTTTTTACGCATGCACTGCAAACCGACAGAGAATCTTTAAATTCAAGGCACTCAGTCGAGAGAAAGAAATTTTGAACGTTTTGAGTCGTGCGGGGGTGACGTCTGTTCGGGTGAAGCGATCGAGGAACGTTCTTGCAACGACATTTGCTGTCCGATTGACTGCGTTTGGACACCGTGGACTGCGTGGGGAAAGTGAGTACAAATCATCACAAATCTGTGAAATTACAGCCCACTGACAACATCGGATTGATAAAGCGTTTTTATAAATACCCCCAAGCCGTTTGCAAAATACAAGTACTTGTGGTCTGCCCAGTGTAACAATTGTTGTATTTAATTAAACGGGGACAAGCACAGCTCCTGGCCGTTTTGGTTGTAACGCTTGTTATTAACATCAGGGACGTAGCCAGATAGCGAGAAAGGAGTCACACCTCCCCCCACCCTTCCCTGTTTGTAAATTGTACAGTAAGGTAATAACCTCTGAAACCGTCTCCAAAATGAACAGAAGTTTAAAATAGGTTTAGCCTGAAAATATTTGCCTCCCTTCAAAAAAAATGGACCGGATGTGCTCTTGATTGACGTCCGCACCTTCGATTACAATTTCTGTGTCGCTCTTTGCAAACAACATGTTTGTCCTTAGTGGCTTGAATTCTATAATTAGATCGCGATTTCGAACGTAAAGTAATCGATTGCGCCTCGAAACAAGCCTTTCTCTCATTGGAGCTGTGGTTTGGCTCAATACAAGCGAAGTGAAACTATATTCGATTTGGATAGCGAGAATATCGGAACACATTGATTAACATACGGTTTTTCGTCGTGGTCAACATTTTGCACATACGGCAATAAATGTTTGGAATAAATTTGTAAACAGTTGGATAAATGCGATCGTCCGGCCTATTGGTCATTTTTGCTGTTAAGTTTCAAAAATTTTGGCTATGGTGTTTATTTATGAATCTTATATTAAATAGTACAACACGCAAAACAAAACGATAGTGTATTGAAACCACATCTTTAAGTTACACACTGACACCTAAAAACGTTCATGGGTTTCATAACGAGTCGCCAAAACCCAAAACAAAGCTGCTTTTAACGTGATAAATTAAACTCAGTTGCGACTTGACTTGTGGAAACGGGACGCACGTAAGAACCAGGGCAGTGTCAGAACAGAAATCATGCGGAGGATCTGACTGTCACGGTCCAAGGATCCAAAATCGGGCTTGTAATATTACCAGTTGCCAAGGTATGTAACGTGCGCCTGGTAGCGTTGTCGTAACTCACTTTGACATTGTTGCTTGAAAGGAGTTCCTGCTGAGCATTGCAAACCTGCTTTCAATTGTTTCTAATTCTTTTTATTTACTCTCAAATGCCTCATATTTTTACTTAACTTTTGCACGTCACCCAACACTAAAGTTAGCTTATGCATAGACACTCGGCCCTGAAAACGGGTAAAATTTAAATTGTTTACAGAAATTCCTCCGAAGTGACGAAATCCAGGCAAGCAACAAAGCAACCTGGACCGTTGTGAACGATGATATTTAATCCATTCCATTGTATCCAGAACATTTTCATTCGTTTCCGTAATAAACGATTTTCATTGCAAAAGTTTAAACTCAACTTGAAACCTTGTCGATGTCATTACTTTTCAACGCTTGGTGGTAAAAGCCAACAGCCGTACCAAATATTGCGTTAGGTGTTGGTTGACCCAAGAGCTTTGATTCCTGCGGCAAAACGCGCTTATTCGGAGCAATTAAGGTCCTGTGGGCAATAGGCGAAAAAGGAAAAACAGGCAAGGTTGCTGTGACAACTTTGCAATTAGTTTACAAGGTTTAGACTCAGGAAGTGCTTTGGCATTTGTCTTGTAAGTGCGCTTCTTGCCTTTAAGTGCGGTTTAAAAGTTTGAGTAATCATTAAAACAGTTGCTAAAGAAAAACGGAAAAAAGGTGTATTTCATTCTACATATTTTGGTGGGTACATTATTGTCATCTTTAAAGTGAAATAAGCAGCCTAGATGTCGACTTAACTAAAGTACGGTTGCTATTTGATTACATCATTCGTATTTCATTACCGGAATTTTACTTTTCATATTACCGAGCATAATGTTAGAAATGTGTTTTTGTCATATATTCTGTTCAACCCTGCATCGATTTTGAAGTCTGCAAAAGTGATCATAAATGTCAGGTACGTTTTTGCCTTCAACTTAATTAATAGTTGTTGTGCGCGAAGCATTATCTTTTTTTGAAGAGACGTACAAGTTGTGTCAATTTTCTATCATTGCAGCTTTACAAAATAAAAATGAATCCGCGAGTCTGCGCCCTGAATTAAGTAACGTTTTTTGTTGTTACAAATGCCTTATCTCCAAACAGTGTGTGGAAGAAAGCATAAAAACATCAAGTTGCATCAAAACATCACTCAATTTTCCACTTTTCAAGCTGAAAACATCATGAAATTGGTTACATTTTTTTCGAAACGGAAATTTAACAACTTTCATTGGTGCAAACATGCTACACTAGAATGAGCGCAGAAAATGGAACAGGACATTAGGATTGTTTCACGCACTATACCAGAGCATTAGGATGTCTGTAGGAAACGGACACTTGCAATTTTTCCGATTGTTAAAGGATGCTTACTAGGCACAACTTGTAGGACATCAATTAGTTTAATCAATGTCGCTTATACTTATTTGGATAGGATCGAATTCCCAGATGTTGAAAAAGAGTTTTTAAGCCAAGGTGGTTACGGGACATCGTTTCGATTGTTTCGACCATGTTTTAATAAACAATTAAACGATTAATCAGAAACTGCAGGGTCATGACTGTCGAAACTACATTGTTCAGGAAATTTGGCAATATAAACGCCTGTTACGCTTATTCCATGTAGTTTCAATATATTTGCATTGGTTTCTATATTCTCCAGGTACTGCAGTGATGGCAGATTAATACACACGTCCTGGATGTTCTGAAAGTCAAGGAAACCCGAGCGTTCGCTTGGTAACATGAAAGCGCGTGCCGGAAGTTGCAAAACTTTTCCAGCTTACAAAGCAATTCAAAAGATATATAAACACTCTTCGGAACGGCGCAATTCATTTCAGTAGTTATCCCTCGTTTGGGAAAAAAGTTCAATCGAAATGAAGGGTCTTGTTTGTTTCATTGTGCTGACTCTGAGCGTTGCATCACTTACTGAAGCATGGGGAGTCAAAGGGTTCGTATCTTCTGTTTGTTGTTGTTTAAGTGGCACGTGACCAGGTGCAAGTGATCGTCTGTAATTTTGGTGCAAGGTTTTTTAAACTGACGCCCTGCTGTCAAAATATAAGTGCATTTAAAGTTACGCTATATCGAACGATGCATTGATAACGTACTTTTTTTACTTACAGCAGCTTTCGAAGGACCTAGCATACATATACGTAGCTGTTTCTACCTTTTTTGGCAACATATTATATTCACCTTGGAACTGAATCTGTGACGGTACCAGAATTTGTAGATGACATCCTTTGTTGTTTTTAAGATTCCGACTTCCCCTAATCAGACTGCCCAAACTTCCACGAATCAAACTGCCCAAACTTCCGCGTTTTAAATTCCCTAAACTGCCCACTCCCAATTTGCCTCTACTACCACCCATCATACTGCCAGTGCCGCATCTTCGGCTACCTGGACTGCCAACCATCGATCCTGCTTTTCCTGCACCCCTATTCCCCGGGTATGTACCTGCAAACTGCAAGAGAATAATTTAGTTTGTGGTGTTCTTGAGCAAGAACAGATGAAAATTAGTTGTCTGTCGTTTGCGTGGTAGTAAAGTTCGAAACAAACTACGTTTTCTCAGACATAACAACATAGCGTTACCTTATTAGGTGCTCGAACCAGGGGCGTAAACAGGGCAAAGGGCCCTTCCCTACCTTTCCAAAATATAATAGGCTGGATACGCTAATAGCATGACACACGGTAAAGGACATGTTTCGGTTCATAAGTCGCACATTTCAAAGAAAAAAACGTTTATCATGTCTATATCACGTGCAGAAACAAAAGGAAACGTTTGACTGCAATTACCGTGGAATTTTTCACTTCTGGTTTGGGCAAATTTTCTTCTGTAACGTGAAATTGCCGCTGTTGTTGTTATTTGGACATTGTTTCGTTTCTGTTTATGTAATAGTAGCGATTTCAAAATGCACTGAGAAATGGGTTGAGATTTAAACAAACACTTTTTTGAATTCCTGTTGTTGCAATAAATACTTAATAATACAGTTAAATCCCCAATATACGTCTAAAACACAATTTTTCCGTTGTTTCTATTCTTCTGTTTCTAGAATTTTTAGGAAACCAAACAAGCCTTGCGACTCGTCTCCTTGTCAATGGCAGTGGGGGGTCTGTTCACAGCATTGCGGAGACGGGGTGCAGTACCCCTACGTCACTGCGGCTGAGGGACCTTGTGGAAGCTGTGACTTGCCAGGACCACAATCTTGTAACCAACGTTGCTGCCCGGGTGAGATTTTATTCGCATAGTTCAACTCTTACATTAGGCGAATTAAGTTAAAGTTTAGTTTATTTCGCTTGGTGATAGATGCCATAGCGACACAGAAGCAATAAAACAACGACCAAGCCGGAGATAGCTATGCAACGTTACCTTATGTGGCGCGAAAATAATAAAGGGCACAATTGGTGAATCAAGGTGGAACGCGCAGCAGCTACACCGTCATTGTAAATCGCTATGTGACAGAGGATCACAAGAGAGTTTTAGCGCATTTACCATCTCAATGTGCTCAGACTGTGTAACTGAAGTGCGTTACACGGAATCATTTCCCATGTTTATAGCCTCATAGAGCTCTCGCGTTTCTAACCTATTTAAGCTTGGTAATTGCTTTGATGCGTCATTAGGACTTTGACACCAAACAAAATTAACCCGAACTGTATCGGACCCAAAAGGGACTAAATCATGATTTTTTTTACAGTCGATTGCATGTGGGGAAGTTGGGGAAGTTGGGGAAGTTGCTCATCCTGCGGTTTAGGATTTCGGAGTCGGAGTAGAGAACAGGGTCGCCCCCCAAGTTGTGGAGGTTCAATCTGCCGGGGACCTAGCACCGCGTTTAAAAGATGCTACGATCAATTATGTCCCATCGATTGTGTGTGGGGTCGTTGGGGCCCCTGGGATCACTGCGACGTCACCTGTGGTGGAGGGACCAGGGCACGGCAGCGTGCCATAGCGGTCCAAAATCAATTTGGAGGAGCGGTGTGTCATGGTCATGCTATTGAAACCCAGTAAGTTAACTACTTCTTTCGTAAAGTTTCGCATTTTAAAAGAATACATCTTCATGTGATGTTTTGACTATGCAATAAAGTGCACAGAAAAGTAATGGTTTACCTGCTTGTGGTACTTGAACATGACAATCAAAAGTATTTGAAATGTCTGTTTGCGGATGAGCCACAAACTTGATGTTAACCTTTTCAAACGTTCACTTTATGTTTCAAAGTGTTTAAACTTATTTTATTCCAGAAATTGCAACGACTTTTGCTGCCCATTAGATTGTGCGTGGACAGAATACAGCGCATGGTCGGAATGCTCAAAGACCTGCGGAGGAGGTACCTTATCACAAACTTCCGCTTGTACACACATCTTTCATACATTAAAATATTAAAGGCTGGCACCTGGTATTAGTGTGAACACAATCACATCACCTGACCGGCGATCACCTGTAAAATATTGAAGGAATTTTCGTAGAGGAATGAAACCAGATAACCTAAGATTTAAAAGCAAGCATTGTAGTACGTCCCCTTTATGGGTCTCTCAAAGAAGTCTTGGGTGTGTGTAAATAACTAAATTCGCGTGATTTTCTTTATCGCCATTGGCTTCCCATTCTACAAATTTTGACGAATGGCTAATCTTGAATTCAAGGCACTCAGTTGAGAGAAAGAAGTTACGAGCACTTCGAGTCGTGCGGGGGTGACATCTGTTCGGGTGAGGCGACCGAGGANTGATGTTAACCTTTTCAAACGTTCACTTTATGTTTCAAAGTGTTTAAACTTATTTTATTCCAGAAATTGCAACGACTTTTGCTGCCCATTAGATTGTGCGTGGACAGAATACAGCGCATGGTCGGAATGCTCAAAGACCTGCGGAGGAGGTACCTTATCACAAATCCCCGCTTGTACACACATCTTTTATACATTAAAATATTAAAGGCTGGCACCTGGTATTAGTGTGAACACAAACACATCACCTGACCGGCGATCACCTGTAAAATATTGAAGGAACTTTCGTAGAGGAATGAAACCAGATAACTTAAGATTTAAAAGCAAGCATTATAGTACGTCCCGTTTAGGGTCTCTTGAAGAAGCCTGTGCATTGGGTGCGTGCGAATAACCAAAAGTCGCGTGATTTTCTTGATAGCCTAAGATTCAAAAGCAAGCATTATAGTAAGTCCCATTTTGGGTCTCTCGAAGAAGTCTTGGGTGCGTGCGAATAACCAAAAGTCGCGTGACTTTCTTTATCGCATTGGCTTCCCGTTCTACAAATTTTGACGAATGGCCAATCTTGAATTCAAGGCACTCAGTTGAGAGAAAGGAGTTACGAGCACTTCGAGTCGTGCGGGGGTGACATTTGTTCGGGCGAAGCGACCGAGAAACGTTCTTGCAACGACATTTGTTGTCCGACTGACTGCGTTTGGACGCCGTGGACTGCGTGGGGAAAGTGAGTACAAATTGTATGAGGTCTTTTTAAATATACCCCTCCGTCAACCTACCCATTTTTTGCATTTAACAAAATTAAGAAGCGTACATGCCGTTTTCTGTACTCTTTGATGTGTTGTTGGTAAAGCATTTGGAAACCACCGTTTTCTGGCTGTTGCACGTGTTTAGGCCATTTTTATCCAACCCTTGCATTACGCTTTGGTTTCTATTTAGCTCGGTAGAAAGAAAACTTCGGCCGCCAGTGTTTAATGTTACGAATACATAGCAATACAGACTTCAAAGTAGATAACCCATTTAAAAATATAATATATTGACTACGTCTGTCATCGAAGCCGTGGATTGGCGCAGTACATGGGAACAGGAAATTGCCATGGTAGCAATCGAAAGGGATACGTACGGTTTCGATTCAACAACCACTTGTTGTTTTCCGTCTGGGTAGAATTGTTTTGTGTTTATTGGCAGCACTGCTTGAATTCCGATTTAACTTCAGAAAACCTTTTGCGATCGTCCAACGGCTTCGGCCGTTCCTACAGTAGAGCATCATTATTTAAGGGTGTTGATTTCAGTTATGGCGTGTACAGTACTAAACTGAAATAATTCACAACGCCACCCAACACAATGGTCTAGTGAAATATTAACAGTTACATTTTTACCCAGTTATACATCTTTATAGTGCCACAAGCGAGTAGCCAAAATTACACCGTGCGCCCTGCGATCTCCAATTTAGTTCCTAATTCAATTACGTAACATCTTCTTTATGTAACACAACGCTTTTATAAATCCAGTTGCGACTTAACCTGTGGAAACGGAACGCAGATAAGAAGCAGGACAGTATCAGAAGAGGAATCATGCGGAGGTGCTGGGTGTCATGGTCCAAGTTTCCAAGAACAAGTCTGCAATGCTAACTGCTGCCCAGGTGTGTAAAGTGGACCGGACAGCGTTTTTGTAGTTAATACTGGTACTTGAGGCGAGTTTATAGTCAGCATCTTTTATCCTCAACCCTCTGCGTTAAACAAACTAGACTTTCACTTAGCCAGTAGACTTCATATTAGAATCGCTAATTGGCTGGTCATAACTACATGTAATTAGAGGTGATGTTAAATGTCACTGTTATAACTAAATATGGCAATGTTAGACGATGTTTTCGAATTTTAAACAACGACGCATAAGCAGTATGACGCAACAAAGGTGTTTTAGCCGAAATCCGAGATCGCTAATTATAGCAACATTTAATACAGTCGACTGCGTGGTGACGGACTGGAGCGAATGGAGCGCTTGCCCGCCCACTTGCGGCGTGTCGACATTTTCGAGCAGAAGCAGAAACGTCACCACTGCGTCAAGTTGTGGCGGCCAACTTTGTTCGTCCTTGAAAGAAGTTAAACCCTGTGACTTAAATTGCTCCAACGCTGCTAACAACTCGGATGTGAAGTGTGTGTGTCTTCCAGGCTGGTCAGGGCTCTGCTGTGATGAAGGTAAGTTTGTTTATTTTAGTGGATGACTTTCATCCTATAATGCCACTTTGGAGAAAAAATCATTAGAGTACAACATGTAGGGTTGCCAACGCTGTTTAACTGTAATTAAAGGATATGAAAACTTGATTGATATTTTATCATGTCTCAAAAACACACCTCTAAGACATATTTCGATTTAATAATTACATGAAATATTAACACTAAAAGTTATCTCACATAGATTTCATTCAAAACAAATTACGGCTCGATTTTGTAAAGGACCTCATAACACTACCTTGTTGTATAATACGCCTTATTTAATTAGGTTCTCAGTTCAGAAAGTAAACTACCAGTCTAAACGATTTCAAAATAAAGGACAAGCAGCTTCTTTTAAATTCTCAATAAAGAACAAGGACAAAAAGAGCTGAATAAGGGACAAAATATACCATTGTAACCAACGACCTTAGCAATTTACTCTGTAAATCTACTGATTTAGTTAAAACATGTTATTATTGGTTTATAACATCATCTAAATTACGTTCCCAATAATGTTTAGATATTGACGAGTGCAGCGGGCAATACCCAGTGTGCATCGGTTCAAACATGTCATGTGAAAACACGATGGGCGGCTTTAATTGCGTTTGTCCCAAGTACATGGAGCTAGTCGGCTCAGAATGCCAAGGTAGGTTTTCACAGCGACCGGTATAATAGCCAAGGGGTTGCTACTGACGATTTTCTTTGGTCCAATGTATTTGCAAATCGGGTAAGAAAAATAATTAATATTAACCTCACTTGGCTACCGTTAGCTTTTCACCTCACGAGGAAAACGAAATAAAACAAAAATCTTTGCAGAAATGCCCCCAAACTGACCAAAATCAGGCAAGCAACAAGGCAACCTGGATGTCAACAATGATATTTACTTCATTCTATTATATCCACAGCATTATCATTCGTTTGTGTAATAAACGATTTTCATTGCAAAAGCGGTATTTGATTCTCCTAAAAACCACATTATCGTTTTTGGTCGAAACCAACCAGCAGATTTAATTGCCAACATTCCCAAACTTTTAAAAAGACGCGACAAAGCTTCCCGAGGCGAAATTCGGCGCAGGACTTCCGCGGGCACAAAACGCAAAAGGTGAAGGCAAGCGAAAGAACTGTTACAGCCTCTCAGTAGGGTCACAAGCTAGTTTATGTACAGAACGTGTTTGACAGGTTATTGCCTTGGAAAACATTTTTAGTTTGAGACTGTAGCAGGAATTACTTCAAATACTGCGTTGAAAGCAAGATTTTCGTGTATGTTGTTTATTAAGAAATATAAATTCCATTTTACAGCCGTCTGGTTAGTATCAATGTGTTAGATATTTAGGGTCAATATAAAGTAACGCAAGCAAATGCTTAAAAGCGGATATTCGTTGAATTCGTGCTGGTGTCTGCGCCAGGTAACTATAAGTTGGTCGTTTCTAATTTAAAAATGCATTCTAACTGCCGAAACAACAAATTTGTGATTGTCCTTTATGTACCAGTTTTGGTTTGCCAGGAATTAAATTTTGTAGTAGCAAACATGATGTTAAACGTGTTTTTGCTGGTAATTTTTTCACCATGCACTGATTTCTAAGCCGGCGAAGATGACTTTTTTGTCATTGCAAATCTCATGCAGGTAGGTACGTTTTTACCATGCACAATCGCCCTCGCTTCAGAACACTTAACCGGAAAGTTATTTTCCTAATATTGAAGTCTAGCACATGTAAATTAATTATTAATATTAATAATAAATTAGCAGTCTACACATAAGCCGATAAACTTTGCAAAACTCCACTAAATAGTGTACAAGAAAGATTATGTGGGCTTGTTTTAATCTATTTTCTCCCTTTTGTAAACCTAAAATGTTTAAGGTTTACAAAAGTATTTGAGATGCTTGCCAACAGAGATTAAACCACGTTTACGAGTGTAAAAATAACCCATGCGCAAACATGCAAGAAATCCAGGGGGCGCACGATAGAAGGTGCCATACATTAGAGTTGTAAACGTCACACACAAAAACATCCTTTGCTGGGGTCGTAAGCGTTTTTCAACTAGCGTATTGCATATCCCTGCATAGATTTGAATCGTCAGTGCACTTTTTGTATTTTTATATTTTCACTTTAAGATAGTCTTCTTAAGTTAAACAGGAAAATATAACCCAAAATCATAGCGACCGTTATCGTGTAACTTTGCACCGCAATATTGAGAGTGAATGCGCAAAACTCCCATAATTACAAAGAGTTTTGTTTTTTGATTTTTAAAGACGGTAAAAGTGAAGAAAACCTTAAGTAATACTAACAAGAATTGACTGCGGTCAACTAGATTTTGGTTTATCATTTGTTAAAATATTAAAAAAAAACTTGGCTCAACTTGCAATTAAGGCATCTGTGAGTTACATCATCGTCCTTTGCANGGTATTTGATTCTCCTAAAAACCACATTATCGCTATTGGCCGAAACCAGCAGATTTAATTGCTAACATTCCTAAACTGTTAAAAAGACGCGACAAAGCTTCCCGAGGCAAAATTCGGTGCAGGACCTCCGCGGGCACAAAACGCAAAAGGTGAAGGCAAGCGAAAGAACTGTTACAGCCTCTCAGTAAGGTCACAAGCTAGTTTATGTACAGAACGTGTTTGACAGGTTATTGCCTTGGAAAACATTTTTAGTTTGAGACTGTAGCAGGAATTACTTCAAATACTGCGTTGAAAGCAAGATTTTCGGGTATGTTGTTTATTAAGAAATATAAATTCCATTTTACAGCCGTCTGGTTAGTATCAATGTGTTAGATATTTAGGGTCAATATAAAGTAACGCAAGCAAATGCTCAAAAGCGGATATTCGTTGAATTCGTGCTGGTGTCTGCGCCAGGTAACTATGAGTTGGTCGTTTCTAATTTAAAGCTGCATTCTAACTGCCGAAATAACACATTTGTGATTGTCCTTCATGTACCAGTTTTGGTTTGCCAGGAATTTAATTTTCTAGTAGCAAACATGATGTTAAACGTGTTTTTGCTGGTAATATTTTCACCATGCACTGATTTCTGAGCCGGCGAAAATGCCTTTTTGTCATTGCAAATCTCATGCAGGTAGGTACGTTTTTAACATGCACAATCGCTCTCGCTTCAGAACACTTAACCGGAAAGTTATTTTCCTAATATTGAAGTCTAGCACATGTAAATTAGTTATTAATATTAATAATAAATTAGCAGTTTACACATAAGCCGATAAACTTTGCAAAACTCCACTAAATAGTGTACAAGAAAGATTATGTGGGCTTCTTTTAATCTATTTTCTCCCTTTTGTAAACCTAAAATGTTTAAGGTTTACAAAAGTATTTGAGATACTTGCCAACAAAGATTAAACCACGTTTACGAGTGTAAAAATAACACATGCGCAAACATGCAAGAAATCCAGGGTGCGCAAGATAGAAGGTGTCATACATTAGAGTTGTAAACGTCACACACAAAAACATCCTTTGCTGGGGTCGTAAGCGTTTTTCAACTAGCGTATTGCATATCCCTGCATAGATTTGAATCATCAGTGCACTTTTTGTATTTTTGTATTTTCACTTTAAGATAGTCTTCGTAAGTTAAACAGGAAAATATAACCCAAAATCATAGCGACCGTTATCGTGTAACTTTGCACCGCAATATTGAGAGTGAATGCGCAAAACTCCCACAATTACAAAAAAAAAAGTTTTCTTGATTTTTAAAGACGGTAAAAGTGAAGAAAACCTTAAGTAATACTAACAAGAATTGACTGAACTAGATTTTGGTTTATCATTTGTTAAAATATTAAAAAAATACTTGGCTCAACTTGCAATTAAGACATCTGTCAGTTACATCATCGCCCCTTCCANCTCAGCGCCAGCGTCTGCATCGCTCAATGGGGGACGGAAACAAGGTATGCTGTTGAGTATGAACCGTTGATGGTGTTATTGTGTTGAATATCGCGAATGGACTGTTTCCAGACCTAGATGTTTACATAGCATCAAACTGTTAACCGATGTACACACCTAATTTCACCTATTGATCAATTAAAATGTAAAGCCTAACCAATCTAGTTGTAAAACATATTAAACCTGGTATATGCAGCGATTCTTTTCGGAACGCAAACAAAAAGTCAATCTATAGCAATGGTTTTTAAACTTTTGGTTTTAAGATTTGCAAACAACCACATGCAAATTTTTTTGATGACTTACGGTCTAAAAAATGTTATCCTAATTCCAGTTTAGCAAGGTTTGTGCCACAGTCGCGTCCATGTTAATTGCGATCTCACCAATCAGCATTGCGCGGTGGTGCCACAAATTCAACGCTGCACATGAAACGTACATTCAGAATATATCAGTAGTCACGCGATATAGCGTGGACTATAAGTAAGTCCTGCGCGCGGTTACATGAAATTGGTTGAGGACCCCTAAGGGACCGTTAGCTCTACTCGGAGATCCACTGATCTATGCAAACGATAATGCTTGAATGATGTTGGTTAATTGCCTTTTTTACAAAGTTTCTTTACTTTTAGTTCTCAGCTTCCGTGCACCACAAAAGTTAACTGCTCTTGGAGTGAATGGGCGCCGTTGTCAGCGTTAAGTTGCTCAGCAACCTGTGGCAATGGAAGTCGCCTCGAGACAAGAAGGCATAAAACGTTTGCACAGTGCGGAGGAGAGCATTGCCTCGGGTCTAGCTCTAGGACTGTGCCATGCAACGAACGCTGCTGTCCCGAAAATTGCGTTTGGGCTCCTTGGTCTCCTTACAGCTGCTCAGTGACCTGTGGGAAGGGAAGAGCGCATAGATCAAGACAAAAGCATGTTACTGAAACATGCGGCGGGAAGTGCCAAGGTCGCAGCGAACAGTTTTCAGTGTGTCACAACACAAGCGCCTGTTGCCCCATTGACTGTAAGTGGTCCTCGTGGACTTACTACAGTCTGTGTTCGGTTTCATGCGGCAATGGTACCATGCGACGCACCAGGTTTAAATCTACGGAAGCGGAATGCGGAGGAGGAAACTGCACTGGCCCTGAGGTAGAAACCGACACATGTAACCACGGGTGCTGTCCTGTTGATTGCGTTACAGGAAATTGGGGACAGTTTGGTCCTTGCACTCTAACCTGCGGTGGAGGATACCAGATCAAGAACAGGAGCGTAGTTGTGGAGGCGGAATGCGGAGGAGATTGTCATTCGAATTATTACCGGTCCTGTGCGACGCAGGACTGTCCCAAGAAATGCTTGTGGAGTGCCTGGGGCAAGTGCAGTGCGACTTGCGGCGTTGGAAGGCAGATGAGAAAGCAAAGCAACTTTCCAGGCAATTGTACCAAAGCGGGAAACCTAACAGAGAGCAGAGCGTGCTTCGTTTCGTGTTGCCCTATCAACTGTCAGTGGGATACATGGGCCGATTGGAATCAGTAAGAAAACAGTTCTAGATATTAATAACTTAGTCCATAAGACATTGGTAGCAAACGTTAAGCAGTAGGGAAAGCAAAACGACTGTGGAACAAAAAAAAACTGCTTGCATAGGCCTTCAATATATTTATTTGTAGGTGCAGTAGTCCTTGTGGCGGTGGATACCAGCTGCGCTACAGAAACGTTAGTGTGGGAGCGTCGTGCAACGGAACAAGATGCCTTGGGGAAAGCTGGGAAAATCAGACGTGCAACTTGGACCTTTGCAAAGGTAGAAAATGTAGAAAATATTCTGCGTTCTTGATCGTTTGCTGTATTTATAAACTATGGCATTGACACTTACACTTTTCCAAAACCAATTTGGCCATGGTTTCCTTTATCGAACGTAAATGCAAAATTGGAACAAGTACTTCACTGGAGTTCAGGATTTTACAGTTTTATTTGTTGTCGGTTTATTTGCGTTTCGGTAGCCCTGTTGTACTTTAGGAACATTAAGTGGGCTTTGCGATAATACCCTGCTTTCGTTATTAAATTTCACTTACCAAACTATCTTGCTAACGTGGGATGTCATAATTTTCCGTTGACACATTCGTGACGTTTGTCAAATCCCAACCGAAATCATAATATCACGTTCTGCTTAGACAGAACTTTGTCTGTCACATCCAGTTTCGTTTATTTGTGGCAGAGTTGTCGAGGGGGTGGGGTACGAGCGTCGTCCAATGAGCTTGTAGATGCTGAATATTTGAATTTGCGTTTAAACCTTCTCAACGCACGTTTTTTTTGTTTTGCAGACCGCAAAAGTAATTCCGAGTTTCGGAATTCAACCAAACAACCAAACAGCAAAGTAGCGATAATTGCACCTGTCGTTGTTGTGGCTACATTGGTCTTTATCTTATTGGCGGTTCTGGTAAGGTTTTGACGTTGTGATACTCTTTAAGCATGTTTATGTCAATAATCACTTTGTTTGGGACAACGCGACAAGCGACAAGCGACATACGTATTGGTACAAGACCTTTTACGTCATGTCATGCGCAATTCGATACGTTCCTTGATAGTAAACGGACGCAGGCAACTATGCTGCGCTAAAAGCATGTTTTTCTACTTTAATGAATAAAGTATTTCGTTGTAATCCATCACAAGCCTCACGGTTGTACTTTGCGACGTTCAAAACGGTTTTAATGGGAACCTTTGCCTAGTTTTAATTTGTAAGTGAAATCCTGCGTACAGGGTTTACACGCTGTTGCTGGAAGGCGTTGTATAAATTTTTAAGGGCTATTCTGACAAATGTATTTTTGAGGCCGATGTTTTGATGCCCAAAGTAAAATACATTTGTAATAAGGGCTTTCACAAATTTGTGCAGGGTTCCCTTTATTAAACTGGCGGCGGTAGCATTAGGTTACGATGTAGCAGCTGTATAAACCGGAAGCAATTAACGTCGCGAAATCGAATTTTGCTATTGCTAAACTACGGCATTGGCGCACGAATACCAGAGCTTAACAATAACTGCAGAGTTGTAAGCCCCAAGATGAACTCAAGTCAGTTACATTACAAGTTGTCCATAAAAGGTTGGCATCTGTAATTTCAAAAGATCCACGATAAAAGTTTTGATTGAACAGTTGATGCAACTGATTTACGTGGTCTTGTTTGTTTTTAGATCTACAGGCACAGACGGGCGAAGAAAATCAGGGAAATGACACAAAATCTTTTAACTTACAACGCAAAAAACGAAGAAATGGTTGCATTTCGATAAGCATTTTGCAATGTTGTTATGTTCAATGGCAAATGGTGAATACGCATGCCAATAGAAAAGCACAGAGACGTACCGTTAATTTTAGCAGAGATATTGACCTGTTATGTTTTGTTTCTTGTTTCTTATTTCTTTTTATGAATTGTTTTGTTTTATGATGCCGCACAGTAAACATTAAAGCACAGCTCCTTTAAAAGGTTAAATTGTGGATGTTTGTCGTGTCATGAATCCTTTCGTAAGGACTACAAATTTAAGGGCAGGCTCGCTTCCTTTTTAGTTAAACTTGTCTTGTGTCTGTAAATATTTTTTATGTACCGTTATTGTGTGGTTTAAAATATAAGCATGCCTATACTTGACGATCAGGCACTTCGTTAAAGAAACGCAACCTGCCGCATTGCAGCATATTTTTGCCACTTTTTAACGCACTTAGATGCACCAAAACCATTTACTGACAAGTAAATAGCTTTCATGTTTTCCTTTTTTGTGGAAGCCCATTTCTTTATGCTATATAGCCAATTTACCCACACCAACTTGCTTTCTTCAAGTGCTGTTAATTGACTTATCTCCATTTACAGTTGTAACATTTATTGTTCGATATATTATGGTAAAAAACGATGCACTGATGATGACGACAGCGATTGTCGAAACGTTTGCAATACACCGAATCTTAATATACAAGTTCTCTGGTCTTTTTTGATTAGGCTAATCTTCAAGCCCGAGACTTGTGTCCTAACGCCACAAATGTTTTGCACCCCGCGATTGCATTACTTATGTCGATCCTCTTGATTACACAACAATTCTCACATACTTTAAACTGAAGATCTGATTCAAAGATCACTTTAAGCAAATACAAAACAGGAAATGAAAGTGAGTTGATCCCGAGACAAAATTCCGTCTGGTCACGTTCTTGGTAAACAAAATATTGCTGATGTGCCAAAGTTAGATGCCGCTTTATGCATAGTATAAGGAAGCGAAACTCGATGAAACTAATTGAATTTAATTCCGTTGTTAATTTCAAATTACTTTTGAAGTAAGATTTTCTGAAAAGGCTTAAAACATGAGTTAATAAAAACACAAGTTCAAGGTATAATTTGTTACATTGATTTGACTTTGACTTTGATTTGTTTCAACACGTAATGGAAAACTCGGTGCTTTAATTCAACGTGGTTTTTGGAATAGTAACTTACCGTTAATTTTAAACCTCATTCCTGTATAATTGACTGCTTAAATATGT
>QXVZ01013920.1:0-42671 GCA_008931825.1 Phallusia fumigata | reverse complement strand
TCTCTGACGAGTGTGCACAGTGTCGCCCGCATTTCTCAGTCGGTCGTAGGTTGGTATATCATACAGAGGCGAAGCTGTTCGTTGGTGTGGGCGCTGGGCAACGACAGTTGGCGCTGATAGTGGTCAGCAAGGAAATAAGGAACTTTTGATGCGGGAGTTGACGTCATGGACAGTTCTAACAGCGATCACATCACTATGCAATGCTTCTTCCCTTGTTTCCGTCTGCAAACACACAACAATGTTCAATTTCACACATCATTCCACTGTACGAAACGCTACATGCTTTTTGCGGCACGTTTTTACTTAGTCCAGGAGAAATTCTACAGCAAAAAAATAGTCAAGTTGATAACACACCTGTATCGCATATGAGAGGTGGTAGAGTAGTTCCTGGGCATGCCGGGACGATTTGTGTGGGTCGATTGTGTAAGGAAACCGGCGTTGAATTCGGCTCCTTCGCCGAGGAAAGGGTGGGAATGCCGGGGCTTGGTAACGTTTACGCGAACGCTGTTTGGAGCGGAGAGACGCCGCACGATGCTGTTGGGACTCTGAGGCGTTTTGTTTCTAAACACAGATATAATATGGTTTGATATAGTATACTCTCAAAACTGGAGCAAGTTAACTTACATTTTAGGAACACAAGACACGTACAAGTAGCTAAATCAAAACATTTGGCTGCCAGAGTGCTTGTTTTTAGTAAACACATTGTAATGCAAACGTTTACCAATCAGCTTTATTAGCTATGTAGGGATGATTACAGCATCGATTGTTGAAACGTTCGCACTATATGTATTTACCATAAACAATTTTAATTGAGTAAATTACGATGCTTACAGCGCGCAAATTATCGCCAACTGTTTGATGCTTACCCGACTTCAAATCGGTCCCATCGCTCGTAATCGCTGTCGTCGCTTGATGACGTACAAGTCGAGCACCAGCCGTCATCCTCTTCGTCTTCAATGAACCTCCGGTGCTTTCTGCTCTTTCTGGAGGAGCCAGGAGGGGGGCGTTCGAAGGCAAAGTCGGTCGATCGCGTCCGCTTTAACTTCTTACTGCATGTTTTGCTGGTGCTGTTGAAAGAAATATTGTGGTTATTTATTGACAAGTGGCGTTGTAAAATTGCAGTAGGGTGCACCTCTACGCGGCTACAGACAGATCAGAAAAGATTAACTTGTGTGTCGTGCTTAATTGTGCTTAAAACTACGCATGCAAATCAAATCACTCGTTCTAACCAATTAGCTTTGCTGCAAGTCTTCTGTTTGGAGCCACCAAACCGCAAGAAAGCATCGTTCATCTCGTCAAGGTTGAGGGCACTGTGAGTTCGACCGAGGGCCATTGAGTTTTCTTGGAAGCGCGCTCTAGGCTGCGATCTAGTGGTAAAGTGCAAAATAGAAATCATGCCGCGGGTGTTGGTGATTCGCATGCAAGCAAATTATCAAAACCGCAAATCACTACGCTCAAAAACACAACGTGCCGCTGTATTGTACAACATGAATGAAGCTTACAAAGCATGACTTGCTACTTACTTTTCTTTGGCTTGTTTGCCCTGTTCCGAAGGATGCATGCGAGCGCTTGCCGAAAACCTCTTGCCACGTTGAAAGCTGGAAAAATCGTTCCGGGCGTCGCCGAAACCCGTGGCGTCCTCCTCGTCATCAGATTCGGGTCTTTCTGCAAAAGAACAGACATCCAACGTTATGCACCTATCTAGAAGTTTGACATCACCAAATGATTTTACAACTCCTGTTTCACAATGAAAAATATAAATAGGATTTTGACTTACTGGAAAAAGAATCGATTCTGTCCATTGATCCGGATAGAGGAGGGTGGCAGTGTCGGACGCTCGAATGAGTTTTCTTCAAAATACTTTTTAGTTCTTTGCCCGGTTTGTCAAGGTCTGATTGCAGTGAGACATCATCCTTTTCTGCAAGGTAAACGGAACGTTAACATCGAAGTTTAAGTAATTACGACCGCATTTGTTTTCGTAAATTTACCTTCAAGGTTTGTTGTAGCAAATATCTTTCCCTCATCCGATGGAGAGAGTTCGAACGAGTTAATTGGATCGCGGCAACGGTTTTTATGGTTGATTCTTTCACTTCCCTTTCTCTGCACGACAGCTTTGGGGCTTTCTCTTGGCGGTGAGGCGCGTTGGCTTTCATGGATGTCCGTCTTCCGCATCCACGGGTTCTCGGAATCCAACGACTGTTTCCTTGGACCAGGGACATGTGAGACAGGATAGCGGGCTCTGGGCGCCGGAATTGGGGCGATAGAATTCCCCAATGCTGATCCGACCTTGACCGGAGGCTGCGACTCGCTCGTTGAAAGGTTGTCAAACGCATCAATGGTCTTTTGCATTTCAGGCGACATCTTGCGGGCGCCCGATATGATCGGCGGCGAGCTGCGCATATGCGCGTTCATTTGGAACGGCACAAACTCTGTGGCTGGCACGTGACCAACGTCGTCGACCTCCTTATCAAGGCGCGTCACTTTAGCGTTTGAAGAAGGTCGGTACAAGTTGGGGTGGAAAGCAGCACCGGCGTTCATCTTCATGCTATTCTGATGCTCAATGGCGTCCAAGGTGCTGCTGCTATTGTAGCCGCTACTGTCCGTACTGTTGTACGTGTTCTGCCCCTGCGGGAAGGGCACGCCGTTTTTGGCCCGCGACGAAACAGTGCTGCTCGGCGACATAACCGCGTCTTCTGTGCTCGATGCGTTGGACTTGCGGGGTGTGGCCACTGTAGTGGGTGAATTCCCAAGTGGTGAAGCCCCGACGGCAAGGTAGGGATGAGCAGCGTCGGCATAGCGCATGTGGTCGGCTTCCGTGCTTGCCAAAGGCGAGCAGTTGTCAAGCTCCATGAAAACGTTGGAGTCTCCGATGGATTGGCGCTGTGCCAAGTTTTCGAGATTGAGACTGTGGCGCACGTTGTGAGATTTGGGCGTCTGCGCGGTCTCGTACTGCGACGAACTGTGCTGTAAACATAGCAACAAACGATGTGAACAAACGCCCATAAATTAATATCATATATGCAAGATTAAATACAAAAGATCGATCGAATTGGCGATTTTTAATTGCACAAACCTGTGAATCGGATTCTGAGTGGCAGGGATCTTCACCGAGGCTGCACGACTTGGAGCAGAAGATGCGCCCGCTCTTAGGCAGAAAGGGTCTCCCAAGCAAGGACTTGCGGCAACGATGGCAACAAAAGCATTTGTCGGTTGCGTGCCAGTGCTGGCCCTCGTACTGCATTTGGCCCGCATCCAAACCTATAAACACGTCTTGTTATTCTCTATCGAGCTTGTCAAGCCAACAGGAGAAGAAAGGACACTAACCGATTAGATCTCCACACATGTCGCAGTATTCGGCGTATAGAGCCTCGAAGCATCGCGTGCAGTTGGGCTTGCCGTCGCGCATGATGTAGCGCTGGCCGCCGAGGACGGTGTCGCACTCGAAACAGCAGAAATGATCCATGTGCCAGTGTCTGCCCTCGGCCTCTGTGCACTCGTCGGAGAAAATGATCTGAAAATTAAAAAAATCGCCTTTAGATTTAGTCTAACACTCGAGAGGTATGTGGGGGAGTCGACCATAACACGTTATCTTACCTCGTCACAGGCTGAACACCTAGGTTTGAGAGTTTCCGCGTGGTGGCGCCCGCAGTACAAATTTCCTTCCTGGATAAACGCAATGATTGTTAGAAAATGCCTCGATTTTCGGATGAAAATGTCGAAAAAAAACACGAACCTGGTAGAAGTAGAAGAGATCGACAAGGAGCTCCTGACAAACGTTGCAGGAGAAACAGGCCGGATGCCAGCACATGCCAGCCTCAGCACGAGCTGCGACCACCACGATGTCTCCGCCTTGCATTAGGGATCCGCACTGTTAAAATAGGATGCATGTAAAATTCTGTTCCGTTTCAAGTTGCTAACTGCTGTCCAGCGTTGTAGTAACGTACTTTTGAGCATGAAGTTCCAGAAGTGGTAAAGGGAAGGGTGCGAACTGTTCCGCAGCCGAGGAAGTCCCGTTTACGCTGATCGCTGAACAATTTCAGTTCCCGCTTCTCCTCTTCAGTCAGACCGTTACAGTAGCAAACCTAAACATAGGCAGTCGTTTTAGCAACTATACGTTTAGCAAGGCTATTTTAGTAAATCACGATTCTCCTGTGGTATCCTATGAAAGTGGATGCGAGCAAGCGCACAATAATACGTTGTTTATCTTCGAGGGGTTTGCGGTTTGAAATCCAATATCACGATTCACTTAATTCGGGCGCGATACGATCGGACACGACGGTGCAAATGTCGGCATGCGCGCTCAATCATTGTAGTTTCTGCGCCGATAATGACCAAATGACTCATAATCCGCGAACTCGAGAGCTGGAAACAGACGCGTAGAGGCTGCGATATCGCTCGATCGCCCGAGTCCCGGTTCCACAGTTCAAGATGTCATCGTGGCCCCTCTATCGCGGCCGTACCGTAAATGATCGCCGGGGCGACAAGAGTCGGGCTAATCGCGCCGTGCGGTTGCAGGCACAATGACGCATTATGAGCTCCAGCCGGATGCATTACGATGGAATGCGAACCGGATCGGCAAGAAGAGCCGCGGAGCATGATAGCGCGCGCGCCTGTTTACGCAAACGCTAAACACAACAGAATAAGTCACTTAAACCGCGCGGCTGCGGCGATCAACTGCATGGAGACGCACGATCAATGCGACGAAAAAATTCGGTAGGAATTTCTCGCGACAGACAACAGAAGTCCCGATAAATAAACAAAGAGAACAACGCAATCGGCGCTGCAATCAATATCTTCGGGTTTCGGTGCGATATCTCATCTTGAAAGATGAATTCACGTTTTGTCTACATGGTATTGCGCAGGCTCTACAGGTTTCTTATCTTGGCTCCTTATCCACGTAAAGCTTGCTCGACGAGAATCTGGAAACGCGCCAATCGACTTTTAGCGCTCCCAAGATCCGACGTTGTCTCGACGTTACGGGATCGCCACGTATGGCATATGAGATCATTTTGAAAAATCAATGCGACGAAGACATCGTCTGCTCTCGCTCAAAGTGGTGTCTCTGACCTGCTGGTTACGTAACTCCCGCTGTTAGGTCTCACTCATAGATCACTCGGAACAGTAATTGCCTCTGCTACCCACAACCCGCAAACCTGAGCCTCTGTGCCGTGTTACAATCGCCTGTGTCCTGTACTCAACGTCGAGGCACTCAGCGTTGCAAATGGCAGGTAGAGTTTGCCTAATCGTGCTAAAAGCCTTTTGAGAAAAGGCCAAGAATCGCAGGCCAATCGGATCAAATTGCAAGGAGACACGAGCTTGCGCTGATAAGCCAACAGCGAGTTTCTTAGCTAAACTTGCCCCGGCATCAGGCATTCCAACAACATGGCGTTTCTCGACGACCCAAGCTGGCGCGCGGGTCACCCGCTCCATTTCGTCGTAAATCGGGGCGGCTTAAAATCTCGCGCATAAATACTTGCCCGGTAATCCATTTGTCAGCAAGCAGGCGAAAGACGCGCGAGAACGACTTCGCGAAAGTTTTAATCGCTCCGGACGGTGCAAAAAACTTGCGCGTCGGTTGATTCCATTTGACCACCGAGAGAAATTAATCCCGCTGCGGGAAATAAATTCGCGCGGGATACGGGATGCTGTCCTCCGCATGTTCGTATTATTGCTCAATTGCTCCCATATCGGCTTAAATGCTAATTGCGACGCCAAAACAAGCACGGATGGATTAAGACGCGCGCACACGTTAGCGAACACCTGGACATGGGAGTTTTATTAAACTTGCAATTTTTTGCGGGGCGTTCGGAGAAAGTTCACGAGGCGAAGATTTGGTTAAGTGGAAATTTCCATTGCTCATACAAGGACTCGATACAAACAGATTGCGGTCGAAAACAAATGAGTGTTTTTCCAAATTCGGCTGGCGGACACAAATAAAGACACGTCGCGCAAAAACAGACGACGCCACAGAATTCTATTGTGACAGTGCGAGCGCGGGCGCTTTAAATAACTTTCTGTTTCTTACTACAGGGAAGTTGTCGCCAGCTTTGCAGGGAGTCGTCAAACCAAACCGCGCAGGCCTCGCCACGTAGGTGGTACATGAACCAGGACATGTTCAGCGCGTTGGCCCGCGTCCCCTGTCTAAAACGCCCCCATAACGTTATTATGACGTTCTACACAGCAAAGTGAGCGCCCCGTGGTGTGGCTTCCGCACCGCAGGTGTCCACGCCCGGTTAAAAATAAAATGGTGGAAATTCGGCTACGCTCATCCGAAGTAATCCAGTGCGCTGGACATCAGGAGGTGTATTACATTGGGTGTCGACATGTCGCCTTCGCGAAACTAAGTTAATCCCCAGGTTTTAGAGTAAACAGGAGGAAGGATGCGGCTGAGTGCTATTTCGCAGTGCTCCTAATCCACACGCGTATGTCGCGCTATATCTAATTCTGTCGCAATATTGGGCAACACCAGTCGACGACGACAACCAAAGCAGACGCACGGCAGATGTCAATGCAAATATTGTGGATTAATTTATCAATGCATTGACACTGCGGCGGCGGCCCTGGAGACGAGTTCAGTCGAGCGTGTGATGATGTCGTGAATATTGATGAATGATTATCGTCGGCTTTGAAGGCCGCCGCACGTATTGGACTTTGTCTCAGCCAGTGACAGCAGGTTAGGCTGTTTGACAAATGGTGATCTTGATTGGCAACTTGTAATAGCCGGATTGCCGCTCCGGTATATTCACCACATTGAATCTTATAAAGGGCGCGTGGTTCCTGCCTGTACACTTTTAACCTTTACACTGCACCAGGACATCGCTGTAATAAACGAAAATGTAATCTAACCTGGATGCGGTGGTGGAAAATTACGTGCAATTATTTCGCGCCTTAAGATTGTAATCACCCTCCATTTGTGTGTTCTATTTTGGGGCGGTAAACCGCAACACGTAACAATTTCACTTCTGGCACCTGATTGACAGGGCCTGATAATAATGGGATCTAATGACTCGAAACTCAAACCGTAATCGTCACCCTGCACTGGACATGCTGATCAACTAGCTATCAGGTACACGATCGGGGAATCCCATTGAAACAGTAGCCCTTGAAGCCTATATGTGGAGCGTGGAATTGTGGAAGTGGGGCGTCCAGACCACTCTGGTACATCATCGTCATCACGTTTTACGGCTGCGCGCTCGCGATAATTGCACGACATTAATCGAGTCGCTGGCAAAGTCACAAAGGACAATTGCCAGATTTCACGCCCCGGGGAGGGTGTGACGTGTGCTGATTGCTACTTGCCGCGACGCTAACGCGTCATCGCTACTGTGACGTCACTGTCCAGTGACGGGTATGAAAATTTAACGACCATCCCCGGTGAATGCGCAATTGTTTTTAGGCAAAAAGCAACGCGAAATTGCTTCAATGCAAAGTTTAACAGATTTTCCTTGGGAGAAATTCGCGGTGCCAGGCCAGTTGGTCCGCTTCCGCCTGGTGCTCTTAAAAGCTTACAGAGCTCATCGCACCTTGCATGGCTCGCGCGTTTCGGAGGATTTGGCCGGCTGTTATTTATTGGAAGGTCAATCGCTGTGGATGAAGCCAAGCCGGAGCGGATTGACGCCGGATGAGCCACCCAGCGGCGAAGAGGTCGTTCGCGCGAGGAATGTCGCCATTACTTAATGCATTAAAACGCGGATTGAAACGCGGCAGCAGGTGAATGCTGCTGGCGATCGCGGTTCCCGCCTACCGGCGACATCGCCCGCAAGCTGGAAATGTGCGCTGATTCGACGATTACACCAACAGCTGCGCTGGTGCGTTGCAAGATCATCCAGTTTTAACGAAGGGGCGTGACGCCTACAATGCACAGGACCCCGGCCGCCTTGCTGGTGGGACAATGGGCGACGACACTGTTTGAGAGGCAAAGTGCTAATTACTGGCTTGCGACAAGTGGACGGGCACAACCACGACGTCAACCCGTCACGTCGGCGATTTAATAAGGTTCGGCTTCCGCTTTGAACCAGGACTTTCTCCGTCAAGGCGCCTGGTTTTTGGCGGAATCACCGGTCTCTAGGGTCGGCCGGCAGCCTCAATCGTTGATGCACCACCGGCCGCCAAGTAAGGCGGCGCAAATAAAGGCCCCTTGGCCGAGGCTCGTTGAGAAACGTTCGGTGGGAAACGAAGATTGAAAGTGGTAGAACCCAGTGCAGTGCTTATTATGNACCACCGGCCAAGTAAGGCGGCGCAAATAAAGGCCCCTGCGCCGAGGCTCATTGAGAAACGTTCGGTGGGAAACGAAGATTGAAGGTGGTAGAACCCAGTGCAGTGCTTATTATGGTAAAGCGTGGCGCGAGTAGCAGTGCTGTTGCAATTTTATGCGCTTGCTCATCGCTCGTAATTGAGCATGCGCGGTATGCTTTGCATTCATAATCCCCTGTGGTAAACAAGCCGCGGTGTTGTTTCAAGCGCATCAACTGCTATTACGTGGCGTCAACACATACACAGGGGTTGGAAAAATGTCTTTTATGTGGGTACGATAGCCAACTTTCAACTTGATGCTATCATCGTGAGCCGTACACGCTTCACAGGCCGCCAAATTTATGCCAGGATTACGTATGTGCTTACGTAGGGATTACCGACGACAGCATACGGGCTTAAGGCCAATATTATGGGGCGCCGAGGTCAGGTCATGTTTCGCAGTCAGAGTTACAGCAGGCTTTGCGCGAACACGCGGTGAAGTGAAATGCGATGTACCAACATGTATCGACTGGTGTGTTGGAGTGGCGCTTACAACTGATGGTAATTGTTACGGGACGTCGGTTTGTCGTCACAACACTTGCAATGCGGCGAGCTCAGGGCGCATCTCATCACTCTCCGTAATCCCCTTATCATTCCACTCATGGCTTAAACTTCACTGCCAGCATCCAAGCGCTTGCCTGGGTGCCAGTCACACTGCGTCTCCGTTGCGTCGCCGTTTCGTAAACACGCCCATCGTCTGCATTGTGCACAGGTCGGCGGCGGGATCGTGTATAACGCAATAAGCGCTCCTGCTGTCCGCCGCGTGGGCACCCGTCGAGAGGCGCCAGCGAATGGAAGATCCCTGATGTCGACAAGACACGCTCCCCCACACACGGTCGAATTAGAGCCACCCGCCGCTGTGTGAGTGTCGCCACTGTGTTTACGATACGTTACACGTATACAGTGCAGCGGTAGTCAAGGACAGACATGAAATTCCAAACGCGGCATTTCCCTTTGACCGATAACCATGAGCGCGCCGGGGCAATAAAACTTGCCCGCACTGTTTACGCGGCGAACAATTACTTTCACGACGACCGTAGAATTCGAACAAGCGAACCGAAAGTTTATTTACGTGGGGAGGACTTTTGGGTGGTAATAGCGCATTCCTTCACGTTAGAAAGCGATTGCGAAATGCGGGTCATCATCTGCCGACGTCATTGCCCGCACAACCCATGTAACGGGGTCTCGTTACAAACCTGCCGCGGGCCGACGACGGCTTAGCAACTGGCACATTTATGGTGCAACAGACGAGGTAATATTTGCCGTTTGCGGTGCGGGCAAACACCTGTGGCAACTTTACAGTGTGCGTGACGTCACGAATTACGTTGCTCCACCAAGTGACGAACGCGCAAAGGGCACCGGCGACAGTTTTGCTGCGTTGCAGATGTGAAGTCTGACAGTTATACGAGCGTCAGGTTCGCTGCATATAAATTGAGTCACTGTTGGGCTTCTAGCGGTGTTTCCCGTGCACAGCGTCATCGACAGACGTACGTCATCAAAGCGGTCGTCCTCCCGCGGAAAGCAATATTTCTCGCTCATCGCGACACCATCCTCAGAGCGAGTGTCGATTTGCAAACGACACAAGTTGATTGATTGACGCGCTGAAACACCGCCCAGAGCGAAAGCTTGCCAAAAAGGCTGTCGATGCGAACATGAGTTCCCTTGTACAGCCACGAAACCTATCAAGATCTTGGCACGAAACGAAGCGCACCTGCAAATCTCACATGCTCCCTGCAGTTTCAAAACGTGGAAACGACCATAGACACCGCAATGGACCATTATCCACGATATGAAGTGAGTGACTTTACGCGGATTATGTGAATGCTGCGCGTGAAAGATGGATTGTCATCTGAATGTTTGATTCCTTCAGCTTTGGGACAAAGCGGGGATCGATGGCTCGGCGCGGGGGAATGTAAACTCGCCACAGGAGGAGAAATTTTTCCCGTCCATCTTTCGCTGATGTTTGTTTTTTGGTTCGCGGACGAAGTGTCGCCCGCCGCAGTGTTTCACGGGGTCTTTGGGCTCGGTGCGGCCGTGGTTAAAACGCATCGCAATATTTTACGGCAAAGGGAAACGCGATCGCGTGTTGATTGCGACTTCTGGTACAATTCGATTTTTGTGAGCAAATTTACGGTGGGCGACGTGTTTGAACGAGCGCGTGATTTATGGCCACCGGGAATAATTGGACGGACATTGAACCCCCCTCCCCACCTATTTCGCGTTTCCGGCGGCGCTGCTCGAGATGCGACTGTTTACACGGCACCCGCATGATCGCTGTTTATTCTGATTCCCAAATGTGATTAATTGACGCCTAAGGTGCCCGAAGGAGGGTTAAGCTAACAGTGGGGCCATCAGCGCTGCTGCACCGATAGATAACAAAGACCCACCTTGTCATCGTGTGGCGGCAGCTGATGCAGCAATTGTCGAACTCGATACTTGTCGCCTATGCTATCCACCAGCGGCACCTTTTCCTCTGGTAGGTTTTTGAAGTAGACGCGGACCTGTAAAAAATCAAGGACTTTCTCATTACGAGGTTACAAGTGGGTGCTGGTTGATGCTTATGTTACGGGTGCATGTTGCGTACGCCCAAACACGGAATATCATTCCACGAAGGGTTGACACTAGGGCGTGGCGTTGGGTACAATGTGCTGTGTTTATTGACGAACGTGCGACGCAGGCGACGAGGCGGTGCGACGCGGCCGATCGCAGCGACAAGATTAGATGTGTTGGCACCAAGATAGAGATCGCTGTGAGATGGATGGGAACGTTAATGCGCACAATCACCCGGGAACATTAACAGCATTATGCCCGAAATCTATCTGCCGCACCGGACATGCACGATGGTCAAGTGGCGATTTTGTGTTAAGCGGATATCGTATTACGGCGACATCGATCTCACCACGTAAACATGATCAATGTAATGCAGATCAAAACGAAATATTTGCATTTGGTGTAATGGTAAAACCACTTTTAGGGGCTCGGAAATCGAAAAGGGTGAGATCAATTTTTGTTGTTTATTGAACTCCGCTGCTCGAGCAATTTGCCTGTGCACTTAAGCGCCGGCGCCTCAGCTGACCTGATAAGATATTTCCCCATCTGCGAACGGCTGCGATGCGGCTACGGGCAATTTCAGCACAAAGCGAGAAGATTTTGAATGACCAATACGGTCTTGGACACGCCTCTGATAGGGATTAATGAAGACGAACGACTTTGCCACAAACTCCTGCTGGGCACAAGTAACCTCAAGCGAAAAGTAGAGCACGGCGGTCACATTTGTAGAGACCTGACATTTCATGCGCATTTAAAAGGTCTTTTCGGGGCCATTAAAAACACTTTAAGGCATGAAAGTGTCAAATCCCGTCGCCGGTACGAGAGGCGAGCAGCACATAAACTGGGCATTTCGCGTCGTTGCAAGATTGCAATAGCGGCGCAGAACAAAGCGGGCGCCGCGCGATCCGGGCCCTGGCTTGTCAAGTGGCGCGGCACAAATTCGATGTCGGGATTTGGCCAAGNTTTCGCGTCGTTGCAAGATTGCAATAGCGGCGCAGAACAAAGCGGGCGCCGCGCGATCCGGGCCCTGGCTTGTCAAGTGGCGCGGCACAAATTCGATGTCGGGATTTGGCCAAGACAAACACCGGCGAAGGCGCGCTACACGAAACATATAATCCCGACATCAGCGCCTCGTCGATCCGCCGAACATTTACAGGCCCAGACGGTTCCACGTTAAAAGCTCCACTGGCAAATATCGCGGTTATTCGGCGCGATGCGATCACATATGCTTGTGCGGTGCGCTTCAGTTTCTGCCTTTTTGCCTGGAAGATCCATTAGCTTGTGCGGAGACGGACTGTACAAGGCGGCGCAAGCGAGCAGACAGCAAGCTATCGGGAACGCAGATGTCGCTCTGTGCTAAGATTGATGGCCGATAACCGCCGCTTTCGGACTAAAACTACAACGCCTGTATCACAGTGTAACCTTCTTAAAACCACCTGAAAAATGCCACCGGGTCCTAACTCACTATCAGTTTTGAAGCTTTTGCAAATCTGCGAAGATAATTCAGACATCAAAGCTTGCTAACCTTTAAAGATAGATACCACCCAAAGACACAGCGTTTATCAAATAGCATCAACGGAACACTAAGACCCACATACCTGCTCTTGTGTCAAATCTGGTGGAACCCAAGCGTATTCTTGCAGCGAAGAGGATCTGTTATCAACAGCGGCTTCTTCTTCTGAGTCAGAACCCCGAACATGACGGGGCTGGCGCCGAGGTTGACGCCTTCTCGGCCGGTTATCGTTTCCATTAGTGCGGTGAGTCGGCAGTGGGGGCAATTTCTCAACCTCCATTGACTTGATATTGTTCATCTGAGTTTGATTTCTGGCGAGTTCGATTGCGGCTGGCATACTGGCTTCACTCTCGCTGCTGCTGTTGTGACGTAGCGAGTCGGTAATGTACTCCAATGGATGAGCGATGTGCCGCGGGACTGAGCACTTGCAGTGAATGCACGATTTCCTGAAGCACACAACAAGATGCAATGGCTTTAAGCTCGCACCTGAATCAGGCTGTTTTTCTCAACAAGGCAGTAGTTCAAACTCATACACATTCTGTGACTAAATCACTTAGTTGTACCTGAAAGTCAAGACACATTAGTAAGGGCCGGTTTGCGATTCGGTGCAAGATAACATTTCCCTGCGGCGATTCGATTACACATCGCCGGCCAAGCTCGCGCCTCTTCTCCCCTGACTTATCGCATTCTAGCCATAAGTTTATGGTTGGTGGCCGATTGCGATGTTAAGATACTGTGCTAAGCTCAACTAACCGACGCTAAAAACGGGACTGAGAAATGCCAAGGCTTTCACATCAAGCTGTGCTAAAATTCTAGAGATGTTGTCGCTTTGTCTGACGAAAAAATAAACGCGACCATCGCTGACGTCGCGAACTACTAAACCGTCTGACCAGGCGCGCGCGCCGTTATAAGAGACCGGGTCGCTTTTTTCTCGTGTCCGGGAATACGCGAAGGCGCTGCTGTGCCGAGGCGAGGAAACCAAGGCAGAAAATGCGGATTGGTGCACAAATTTTCAGGCCATAAATCAAACGACCGTCAAATGTGGCGGACGGTTCGCGACCAACGCGACGCAAGAGTGGGGACTCTCGCGGTGAAATAAATTCACACACATACATACTGACAGGCGGCGTTAACCCGAACAAGACGAGTGGAATTAGCGTCGCGGCGGAGGCAGCATTCCCACTCGGCGCGAATGTTATGACAAATGATCGCGGACAAACAAGGAGTAACTGGTGAGTGCGGCGCTGTTGCCACTCAACCGACGTTGATTCGGCCCCACTGAAACTCATTTTCTTATGTTAGGCACATTGCGATCCGTCGGAGTAATCCCGCTGGATTTTCATCTACGCTGAGAACAGGCCCAATGCGACGGTTGTCGAGTCGTCAGGCGAACATCGTAAAGCACTTGACTCGCCCGTGTGTTGGAACATAACTGCGATTAATATTGTACGGCGTCTAAGTGTTGTATAACCTCACAGGCGTCGACACCACGCAATCTGTGGGATTTCGCCAATTAACCACTAGAAGTGGGGGCGGTTTATTTCTAAATATGCAAACTCAACGTGTTGCTCAAGTGGCGAGCTCTGGGTCTAATATAAAACCATGCTGACTGTTTACGCTTACAAATTTGTGTGTGCACATTTGAGGCGATTAGCAAAATAAATTGCACCACGCAAATGGCGCAAGCCGCCAGACGGTTCCCCTTAGACACTCCGCTCATTATCGCATATGTTAATACAGCCGTCAAGTTAATTACCGACCGCTCTTGGGGTAAAAAATACAACTCGACAGTTCAGGGAAGTGCAACCCAGGCGGACCCAGTTCTCACGCGCCACAATTTAGCAACAATGTATCGCGTATAAATTGTCACGGCAGCCAAACAAAGGCGATGATAGCGGTAGACGACAGACACGCTATTACTATCTGCACTGTCCACTTAGCGGGTGTCTACGGCCGTAAATGGACGCATGCGAAGGTCGACTCACTTTCCATCGCCCGACTAGCGTTGGTTACAATGGTCCCGTCCACTCTGCAACTGTTTTTAAAGCAGACGCCTCTATCAGCAGGTAAGAGTGGCGTCCCGCTTAGCGTTTCCGATTTGCATGGGAAAGGTCGCGAGTCAAGCGTTCGCGCTGAGGTCTGTATTTGCGCAGTGTGTAATTCTCATGCAACGAATCTGTCGGTGAGAGTGCCACGCCAACGGCGGCGATGCAGCAACATTTGGTCGTCGTAAATTGGCAAATTGTTACGTGATACGTGTCGCCTTGCGCGCAATGCATGAAGGTGTGTGCATTAATACACACGAGTGTCTGCTGTCGATGATGTAACGTCATTTTGCTCTCAACAGCAGTAGGCTACACCCAATGATACGCACTTTCCATCCATAAGTGCAAAATATTCCGGGCCCACCTGGGCCTACACACCAGATGAAAATAGGAGAGCGAAATCTACGTCACAAGTCATGGCAACAAATCTTGACATTTGACATCGGGCATTTTTGGCGCGGCCGAAAAACGTTACGGCCTTCGCCCAGCCCGTGTTTACGTTGGACAACAATGCACCGCTTGCGATTGTTATGATTAAAGTCTGTCGACACTTGTGGGTCCGGGGCCCTTTTAAGCACTTGAACACGTTTACCGTTGTAGCGTTGCGCCGACGCCTGTTCGCTGACTAATAACAGCAGCAGGTGCGCTGGGCCGCTCTGGCATCATTTTCGCGGCGCGGTAAGCCAACGAAAACACTATTACGCGCTAAGACGGCGATCAGTCACGGTGAAAATTGAATTCGGAACAGCGTTGGGAAAGCGGGGGAGATTGGGGCCTAAAACAACACTCGCACCAGGCGTTGCCATCAGTCACCTTATTTCTAACCGAGCGAATTGCCAAAATCGAAGCGAACAAGCGCTGCTGGGTTACGAGCGCAACTTCAAGATCATAGCACTGCAAAGGAAACAAGCGCAGAATGGCGTTAATCACCTTTAGCAGAAATGTGCCCGGCCAACAACAGCACCAGGTCGGCTGTGAAATCGCTAAAGCAACATTGTGGTCGCTGAAGCTGCGCTGTAACTGTTGCAGCCACATTCGTGGGACCGTTATTTGGAGACCAGCACAGTCTGGATCTGGAGCGACGGCGGAAGTCATGCAATCCTGCACATGCACACAGAAGTGGGCTGGCATGGGAATCTCGAATTCACAGGTGCTTAGAAATATCGCGTATCAAAGACTTCGCAAGACCGAACCCACCCACTACGGACCACACTCGCGCACCGTTGAACGCGAAAAGGGAACGTCATCTCACCACGACGTCATGCAGCTGAATTTAGACGCACGTTATCGGGCTGACGTGTTCTAGGTAAACTGACAAGTGAAAAGCATACGCGGAAAAGGCGGTAGCGGCCCGAACGGGGATGTACAACCGCATGTAAACAGGCGAACGAAAGGGGACGGACCATACAGGTGTATAAGCGGGGAGATACGGCGTGGAATTCCTAACCCATTCGCTTCCCGCCGCACCTCACTGGGCAACGTTGAGGGTACCTGGAAAGCCGCGGCTTAGCTGTGTATCAAGCAATGATGGAAGAGGGCCACAGCGCGTTCTCACGATCGGGGACAAACACGTAAACAAACAGAGCGCACTATTGCGACCCGAGTACATTAACACTCGCTCTCAACATCCGACCCCATTTACGTTTCCTGTCGCGAATTCACATGGCAACAAATACCGTCAGACCGATAATATTTTTACACATTTACGAAGCTATTCATTGAGCAAGTATTCGAAGCATCCCTACTCCCTACTAAATACGCATTACTACACGATCGGCGGGGAAAGTGAGGTAATGCGCAAAAACGTAAACTCGCGTCCCGTCGCTGGGCAACGCGGAATTGTAAGTGACGTATATACTAACGAGAGGCAAACACACATCGAACATTATGTGGACGCGCGGCGCATGCCTTTCATGGCGGGGAGCATTCCAGCACACCGGGAGAGGAGAAAGGTACCTCTGGGACATTGCCGTGATTCATAACGCTTCGTATTAGGGCATCGCGTGGACTTATTCCCGGCACGCTATCAGATAAAATGTATTTAAACTGCAAAGTACTTGTAGGTATTCCACGCCACAGCGGCAGATAACATCCTATTTTTCACCGTTTCGATGTCGATCTGTTAATTGAATGCTACACGTACGGATTCCCCGGGGTTTATTTTCGACCTTGGTGATTTTACAATCCCACAAGTTCGTGCGAAGGGATTACGGCGGTTACGAAGCCTAATAGCGACGTTATGTAGCACCGACTGTCAGGCACAAAATCATAAGTCAAAGTTTAACGGCTGTGTTGCAAGGTAAATACTTCGTTGCGAAATGAAGGTCAAGTCGGTTTGTCAGCCCAACACGTCAAAGTGTTTGTTGTTGAATTAAATTCGCACGGGAATGAGGTTTCTCACGCTGACGCCTCTGATTGGTCGAACTTCGGAGTGCGTCATAATTCCCTACGTCCCTTGCAACAAGTTGACCACGCGCTGTATTGAAACGTTGCCGTTGCTTTGGGAAAAAACAGAACAGTCGAACGACAAAAGAACGAGCATAATTAAGAGGGCAACGGGCGACCAAAGAAGGATTAGGCATAGATGTTGGAACCCACATGAACTATATAAGCCAAAACCTCAACATTGATGCGTAGTAATACCATTGAGGTGGGAAAATCATCGCATAGCGGTTTATTATTAAGTTACATTAAGTCTACTCGTGCTGACGCTGCATAGAAAAGTAAATCGGATTTCTGGGTGATGCTAAAATACCTTTAAGCGTCTTTGTGCAATTGAAGTGGAAGTTAATACTAACCCAAGCTTAATCTTGAGCGATCAATTTCAAAACGCTGTGGGACAAAGACACGATAGTTCCGCCACAGTGTTACATAGTCTAAAACCGTCTGCCCTCACCTCATGTGCCCATTAATCATTTGCAATTGATTTTAGCTCAGCACAAGTTAGGAGAATACGGACTGCGCAAGGCGCGTAACAAATGCAATCACCAAGCAATTTCGCAAACTACACACCTGCCCATCGTTAACCGACGTCTCCCCATAAACTTGTCTGCGTTTGGGGACCCGGCTATATCTAAAACGGTGATAAAGGGCCGCGCAAAGGTGTTAGCCGTCAGTTTGTTCTCCGGTCAGTAATCTACTTACTTTTGAGCCCAGCAATTGCGAGCAGTTTAATCTAAACGCGTCCGCATCCATTTCAGCGTTCGACCCACTTACTAACCCTCCAAGGACAGCTGGTTGTCGGTTTAACTCGGCTGCGCCATTGTTTGCGAGTTCCGATTTGACACCAGGCCACTGTAAACCAAAATGCAGCGCAGAACAATGCCATTGTGTATACACGACCCAACAACGCTTGTTAGTCTTTTTGTTCTCAACGAAATTTCGACACGAAAGTGCTGGTTTTGAATTATTTGCCAACATGTCTTCGGAAAACATTTGTTAGTGATGTATACCAAGACTCCTTTCACATAATTTCCAACCTACTTCTTTTGGGGCATAACAACTAACTTTTAACGAAAAGAGCATTTTCCTGAATGTGTGCCAATGCAAAAGTCCTAGTTACAAGGTACCTAAGGCTCAGCTGTGACCAACGTTCAACATTGTCACACATAAATCGCTGCAATATGCAAATTCAACTAGTCGCGCTGAACTTGCGGTAATCAACCTTCATAACAAGTTGTATCCTGCATGCAGTAAATAACCTGTCCAATAGGCATCACGTTAAAGTTTAACAATGTTCTGTGCGAATCCAATACTCTCAGACCCAGAGACTAAAAACACTGTCTTCAGCGCCATACAAAACAGGTCGCTCTGCAATACACTCTACGGGCATTTGCCAAATGACCACCGACTTCTGAGAGTTTGCAAGCGCGATCTCGCTCCAGGCAAGTTTACTTGCTAAAATCGCTGCAACAATGGAAATTGCGAGAGGAGACGGACTCAACATCTACCTCTCTCTCTCGTTTACGCCTCATTGGTTTCATTTTTTCCCTACACTCTCTCGCTGAGTTATGTGTTGAGTTTTATCAATAACGTTTAGTGGCAGAAAATTCCGCCTCCATATTTAACCCGGAAACAAGGAACTGTTTTTTGCCGGGCAGATACCGTTTATCCCATGATGGGACTTATTATAGCAATTCGCCTGTCAATTTATAAACGGCGAAAACCGGTTGCGAGCAAAAGATGTGTAGCCGATCGCCGATGCGTGGGAATCGATTCAACGGTTTGCTTTTACAGCGCCGCGATAAAAATCTCGCGATTTCGATCGAACGGTTCGTGATTTCTGCCGCCGATGTGTGGAAGGGACCCAAAAGCGCCGGCCGTCCCCGAATATTTGTTTATTTAACGCGATATAAATGACGCGATGAGGTAACCCCGGGCAGCAATGCGTCTGCGGACGGCGAAAGGCGTCGGGCAATTAACGGCAGAATCAAAAGGAAGAGTCGCTTTGATGTGGCGATGCAGTCGAGGGTGATTTAAGACGAGCGTGCACTGGGTTTGTTTCGCACATTACGGTTTGTGTATCAAGGCGTAAAATCGTCTGAATCGAACTGGTGACCTGAGCAGAGCGACAGTCGAAATACACGACTCGTTATGTTACTGAACCACTGCTTACCGAAATTTTGTTCATTTTAAGGGTCATAACCTCAAAATTCACCCTTAAAGAGTTTTTCAAGCGTCTGTACACTTTCAAATACCTAACTATTTACCTCAAAGAAACATAAAACTTTAAGGTTTTCGGTTTTGCGTGTTGGGCTCGACAGCGAAGGTCGGTAACCTGGTGAGCGTCGCGTGGGAAGTCTGATCTCTCGTAAAACTTTGAACCGCCAGTCCGGGTCTAACGATCGACACCCGTCAACAACTCGATAAATTCGCCAAGTGACTCGCTATTTCTGACTTTCGAGTTACGCTCGTCAAGTGAGCGCGCAGTGCAAGGTTCAGCGGGAAGTCGCAATCAACAATCCTCGTCCATTTAACGTTCACATAGGATTGCAATAGGAAAGTGGAAAGCTTACATTATTGCCATACTGCAATGCATAAATTTGCTAATAAACTTTAGAAGAATACATTTTTTACATTAACTGTCAATGCCGAAGTTGCAACACTTAGATTTTGTTTTTTTCTCGTTACATTTGTTTTTTAGCTTCATTTGGTGTGTGGGCGAGCACACAAGAATGGCCGAACGATGAACTAACAACAAACGTTTGTGTGCGATCCATCCGTTTGATGTCAACAAGTCGAAACACTACATGAATTCCACAGATCAACAAACACTTGGAACAGCTGACAGTGGCTGTGCGCTCCTTGAGCACACATTGTAACGGGCGCGAACGGAGGGACTTTCGAAGTCTTGTTGATCAGTCTGCAGTCGGCAACTATAGATACCGACGACAACAAACAAGCGACAAGCGAGCATGAAGCTCAAAGAAAACTGTGTGCACAAGCGATTGCACGAGGAGCGCTCCCTTTCATATGGCCTGGGCAATTGTCTGCACAAATAAATCACAAGGAGGAGCCGCTGTTGATTCACTTTCCGATGTCATGCAGGCCATTACGCGGGCGCGATTCCTGAGGACGCTTGAGTCCACACGCGCGCCAAGGCGGTACTTTGACCCGTGTTCGGGCCGCGCGGCTTAGCCCAGCGGCGCGGGGACGAAAAACTACGGCAAACACCAAACAATAATCGGCTTCAAAAGCCTACGTCCCGCTTGACAAACGACATGCGTGACGTCACAACTGCGGTTGGTTTGACAGGCCGTCACCGACCCCGGCGCTCTTTTGTCGCGTTCGATGGCGACCGCCGCTTGGACTTACAACCGTGGCCACACAAAGGCGTGTAAATACACGCTGGTGACATTAATCGAGAGCGCAGCGTTGTGTGCGCTGTCAATAACCGACAAAAACAACTGACATGCGCGATTTCGGTGGTGCGCGGCTTTATAGCTACCTGTGTTGGTTCTGTTATGACCACCCGGTGACGTCACAGGCGCGAACGGGCTCTAGTTCGTGACTCAAAAGTAGCGAGTAACCTCGGGTAGAGCGTGACTTGCGATTCGCTTGAAAACAAAATGCTCGCCGCGGTTTAGCATATGTCGTCACCCACTAGAACACGTGGGAAAATCACGCACCTATACAGGTCTAACGTATCGAAATATTCCAACCATTTCCGAACAAAATCGAATCCGTACGAAATCAGGCGCTTGATATTCAATCCGCCGTGCAACAAAACATAGGCGCGATCAAGTTCGTCTGTACAATTTCGAAATACCTGCCCCAATCGCCTAAAACACAGCGAAACGGCACAAACCCATTTCCCCGCCGGGTTAAAACACTTTACGTTCGTCCTTCAATCCGGGGTTCGTTGTTTTGTCAACTTCGCGCCGACGAATCCGGCTCGAGGGAAACGAAAATAACTCGTAGCACAAGCGCTCGCAAACAGAAAGAGCCCGAACAGAGCGGAAGCTGGTCTTGGCTCGGCGATCGAATGATGCTAGTCAAACAGGCAAATCCCGCAAATGGAAGAGGATCTGCAGTTACGAGTTGCATTAATCCCGGCCTGTCGCTCACAGGTCGGCCACAGGTCTACGTTGTCACCTGCAAGATTTTACGCGCCATTGACGCCAAGCACCGCGGAATGCGAGCCTGATCGCTTAGTGCCTTGTCTGGCAACAAACGAGTCCATTACAGAAGTTGTATGACAGGTGGCCTAAGCATTGCTACAAAGCAAAATTTTAAACCCGCACTAACGCATTGTTTTTGCATAAACGCTGTAACGGCGTTTAAACTGTTTGTTTTCGCACTTTGGCTTAATCTACGCCGCGCGGAAAAACGCGCACGGGTCTAACCGCAAAAAACACAATTTGACATGTTAAGCGTTCTTTAAGTTTCCGCTCCTGCAGCCGCAAATACGGTAACGACTGTGGCGGGACGCGAAGCTCTAGCAATTAAGATTGCATCTACAAAGTTTGGGGAGCACGCGTCGCCCAAATTCGACAAAACACAGCTCGTTTCCGCCAATCTCCACTGAACCACATACGATTGTCGACCCACAAACTTGTAACCTGAACTCTTGGGCGATCTCAAACGACACCTATGCGTCACTCAAGGCTCCGATTTGAAGTCTCCAAGGCCATGAACTCGTTCTATTCTTTCGAGGGCCGAGGCATTCCACCGGCTCAAATGCAACTGTTTTTATTCCTTGTTCTCAAACAAGGGTCATTGCTACGCGTTCTGTGGTTTTAAACATTGCACCTGCCAGTTTGAATGGATGTCGTTGCATTTTTTCTGGGGCGCATAACAGGGGTCCTTAAAGGATCATAACGTTCTTTAGATGCTGTTCGTTGTTGATGGCCTAAATTCTTTGCTTTAACTATGGCGTTTAGCTAAGTTAACGACAAGAAAGGGCTGTTTAAAGCCTAGCAACGTTTTATTAAAACTGTTCTATAGTCGCTCAACGGGTACTGCGGGGTGATATAGAAAATTAACAACCTCTTCAAAATCTAACAATTGACTTTCCTAGGCTGCTTCTAAACTTCCCCTACGACCTGTGCCGTCGCAATAAACGGGTGCGCTTTGAACTTGGGTCCATTCGCCAGTTTAGTGAACGCGCCCGTCGCCGACATTAGAAACGCAGAAGAGCCGACTCGCTGCCAGGAGTGCAAAGCGAAAGGTCACACGTGATTTGACCCACTCCAGTGAACTTTCGGCAAGGCAGTAAAACACGAGCCAACAATTGCTGTCCGGGTACAGCCGGTTACCGAACGCGATTGTCCAACGCCCTCAACGCACTTTACGAGCCGCACCGCAAGAAGGCGGCTATTATTCTATAACGATCGAATCTTGCGGATGATGAGAACATGCAACCAAAAAAACGGCGTCTAAATAAAACGCCACTAACTCAAACTCATATAACTCCTGCGGTTTTACCTTACAAACCAAATCTGTCGCTAGGTTGTTAGATACAGCACCACCATGTGGCAGGCCTCACAACTACGATAATTTGACTTCGACTGCAATTGACAGCCGATGTGTATCAATNACCTTCCAAACCAAATCTGTCGCTAGTTTGCTAGATACAGCACTACCATGTGGAAGGCCTCACAACAACGATAATTTGACCTGACTGCAATTGACAGCCGATGTGTATCAATTAAATTTAAATACCGTCTACAGCAGGCGATTTCGACTCCATGCAAACCCTGTTACCCTCGCGACCGCCCAGAACACACCAACTAATAAACCGACTGTTCGCAGAATGTACAAATCGCGTTGGCCACCGTCTTCTCCCACCGCCAATCAACCGCCCCAAGGACAACTGCGTGTCACGACCCCGACAGACAAAACAGCAATAAAAGATTGTAAAATCAGTTCTGCTGTTTAGCGAGCATCGCCTGCTCTACATGAAAAGCCGGTTGGCTATAAATTTATTCGACAAGTGACTGATCACGGGAGATAATTGTTGACCTACGTTGACCTTTGAATCAGAATAATAATCTTTGGAGATTAGGTTTTTTAAGTAACCAACGTGTATTGAGATCAGGATAACTCTTATTCATATCGGACCACATCGCCTACTTTGCCATCACCTTTCAAAAACTAACTTTTTAAAGCTAGACATGCCATATAAGACACACAAGATGACATGTAACTGGCACGTATAATGCGCATGACAGAAGTGTGTAAGTAGTTGAAGAAGATTTGTTGCCTAAAATAGAATATAATGGAGAGCATTATAAACATGGAAATGAAGTATGGGAGGATTTAGATGCTGACGGACGACGCCTGTCTGCATAAATCCGTTCCATCCACCAAGACACAACACAAATCGCATTTTAGAAAACCTCCAAGCGGATCTGTGTGTGATTTTTGTGTCTTGTGGTCGTCAGTGTTGGAATGTGATGCGACTTTTAACAAGGTGGGCCTTGACATTGCACTATGCGATATGGCAACATGCGTGGGCTGTACAAATACAACAACCTGCCTGCGTGTGGTGGATTTGGCTTATCCGTAAACACGGTGCCAGGTCAAGCTCCAATCAGTATTGTGTGTCGGTCGCAGCTACTAAACGACCTCGTTATTCCGAAGCGAAGTTTCCGTTTTGCCGGAAATCGCCTAAGAACAGGATTATCGCACCAGCCTTATACGAGGAAAGCTGGCCAACGCCGGGCGCCACAAGCGAACAGTTTTCGAGTGTATGACACACAACAACCAAACAACCGAGGTGGCCAACTGCATGGGCGGTCCTAATTACACAGGGCCGCGAGAAGGTGACTGGACAATTGTAGGTCTCGGGTGACTCCAAAATTGCCCCTACAGTCATAGACCACGCAATGTGTTACTGATGAGGCGGCTATGAGATGCGTGCGAACCGTTTGCTGGTCCACGGCGCACGGGTGTTCCAACGGAAATGGAACTATGCTAATCGCGGTGTGTTAAAAGGCAGAGAGCCACCTGCAATATCGCGACACGCCGGAGAAAACACTCGCACATGTGTTGGTAATTGGCAACAGGTCGGAAATGTCTGGTCATTTGCGGATCAACGCACGCTGATGAGCGTCGTGTGTTGCCTGTGTTCAAGGCGTCCTTGTAATTATCGGCGACGGGCAAACACCAAACGTGCTGAACTTAAGTTTTTCTGCGCCACGTGTGGCACAACAAGTGGACTCTTGTAGATTTTAATAACGTCAAATGTGTTATTGCCTTGGCGAGTTGGTTCCACCGTCGCTACATGACTGCGATGCGAATTTCATTCGACATCAACAAGCGTCTCCGCTTACACCTGACGGATAAGCGGCGAATATGGAAGTCCCAGGCGAAACATAACGCGTACCACTGAATGCTGGTGCGGTCGGACACACGTCATTTAACTGTCATCGGTAAGATTATGCGGAGTAACAGCGATCTGGCGCTGACAGGTGATGGGAAACGGGAGTGAGGGATCGAGTTGTGACTGTTATGACATGAAGCCTTCGGGCCGTGGCGATAATCTGCATTCCAGCTGCACGATTTTAAGCGCGCGTTATCACAAAACAGGAATGCGTATCAAAACCCCTGAATGACGCGAGTGCCCGGGATCCGTTGCACCGTCGAGTGAAAGTGCTATGCAGCAAAACAAGAGCGTGAAGGCACCGCGCGACGATTATGCGAGTAATCTGATTTGGTGGGAGGGCCGGGAACTGATGAATTGCGCAGTCTCGGCTCGCTCGGTTACCGCGGAAAATCGCTCGCTAAGGAGAAAAGTTGGGCGGATAACAACTGCTTGGTGCGAGGGACCAGGCAGGACCGAACCGGCGCGGTCGTGAGAAAACAGAAGAGGACAAGTTAAGTCGCAAACAAGCGACCTGGCAATCGCATTAGCTTACTTATGACTTATGAACTCTAGCACGAAAACGTTATGTAACCGCGTATATGGACAGAGGCGTGGATTTACCTAGATATTTGTTATTTTTGATGCCGGATCCACAGCCTCAAGATTGGCATGTCGCCTTTCACCAACTTTTCTATGCTTAAGGTTCTGTAATGCGCTCAATTTAACGAACCAACAAACAAATAAATACAAGCTGCGTAATGCGTCGATTCGGCTTATTGCGTTTCAGGTCAAGTAACAATGAAACTATGCGTGAGATTAAGCATAAAAAATACGCCTAAGTAATAAACTTACACTTGCCAAAGTCGCGACAAACTATATGTTGCCTGAGCTAATCAAAGCATAGCCCACTTTAGGAAGACTTCCACTGCGTAAAGAGCGTAAGTGTCGTGCCATACCGCACCGGAGTCAAGCGGAAACGCAAAAACAAGTGAAATTGCCCGTTGCGCCGGAATCGAAGACGACTGGCAAAGGCCGCAAAATTGTAGGTTTATGGGATGTTTTGTCGCTTATCGCGTTCGTCGTGTCGGATGAAGCTTAAATTTGGGCAAAAGGGCGCACAAAGGCGGCTATACCACTAACAAATGTGGCAGCTGGGCATCGGAGTAGGAATTTCCCGTCTAATAAACGTTTGACGAATTCATTTTTAAGACTAGGTGGGAGTTTGGATGACAGTAACGTGCATTGCCCACAACGCTCATTTGTGGGAGCAATTTGCCAGATTGCAATCGACTGGGGTTAATGCCACCAACAAACATACCAGTGACGGCCCGTCACGTTTTTCTTGAAACTATGCGCCCAATAAAAACACGTTTAATGAACTTAAGGAGTCTTAACGTTATGGAATCCTAACAATCGGAAAATTGAGTAGGTGATGTGAAATACACATTTCTATAGCTGGGTTAGTGTCACGTTTTTCATTTGACAGGATTTTTTGCAACATGCACGTTATGAGAAAGCAGGGCATCAATCTTAACTGTATATGTGGCCTTTTATAGAAATGCCGGTACACTGCTAAAATCCCTCTTATCTCATAGATCGACATCGCGATGTCGGGACCTGTAAACACGGCAAGAGGCCACCGGGAGACACAACACACGCCCTATCGCCCCAACAGCGCGTCGGACATACCTGGACCTGTGGAGAATTTTCCGAATTGCAACCACAATTCCCGCTGAAATTCCGGCTTGGGGAGAAAGCGTTGATGCGCGGAAAATTGGAAACCTACCTCGCATCAGATAAGCGCGGACCACTAGGGACTCGTTATAGGCTTGTGGTAGACGCTTTGTTTTGCTGCATCGGGAGTAAAGGAACGTTTATACGTTGTTTGGGTGTTTACAGGCCGCTGCGTGTGATGAGTGCATCATAACGAGTGCTTAGACCCCGTGCGGTTTGCTGCAGTTTGTTTTCAGCGGCCTCCCCGCAAGCCCGCGTACAAGCAATGGGCGTAGATATTTTTAGGCTGACAAGATCGCACCACGCCGCTGTCAGTTTTCTACCAGGCACCCGTCTTCGCGAGTTTGTTTTTCGCGCGTAAGCAAACACAAGGTCGGGAATTAACCGTGCAACAAACCTGGGGCCGTATACGCCCCCACAACACTGGCTAAATAAGTGCCATGCACAAGTACAAAGACCAAACGTGCTCTAGGATTCAATTCCCACGTGTTCTTCTCAAGTCACTGATGAGTAGTAAATCCTAAATCTGGCCACACACAACAGCATGGCAGGTACAACTGTAAACAGGGGATAGGTCGGTGTGGCGAGACCTGTCACTCACAGCTTACATCTTCTGTGAAGAAGCTGTCACTGTTCAATCGACAAGCTTAGAATTTCCACTTTTCGCGCTTCGGCGCATCGGAGGCGTAAACACTACAGTGACGCGCGACGGTCCACCTTCGTCTCGCACAGACCTCGCGCGGCGCCAGTATTGACGTAACAATATCGTTTGTTTGATAAATAAAGGATCGTTTACGGATTGCAAACACGGTAATTGATTTCAACAACAGACAGCGATTTATGAACAACACAAATAACGCGGATCGCCTGTCTCTGCATTTTCCTGACGACACAAATCAAAATGACCGTAAACGCATTGTGAACAAGCAAGTATTACCAGCACTAATACAACAGTTTCTTGGCATCCAGACAAGGATTTCTATAGGGGTCGTCTCGGTAGACAATCCGGCGTGGGGCGAAACTATGCAGTGGAATGCATGGAAATACCGTGGTCAGCTCAATCTAATCCGCATGTATTGTCGCTGCTGTTATACATGACATCATTACCAATCACCCGATCATGAGATTTGTAGGTGAGGGTTCCACGAAGTATTAGATCCCAGAAAATGTGGGCGAGGCACAGGGAATGCGCTTCATTTAAAGAACAAGCTTTCTACCCAATCCGCGGCGGCGATCTGAAAACGCGCCCTGCTCCAAAAATATACTTAAGAACTACGACTGACATTTGAATATCCAACAACGCCTCTCTGGCCTTTTGGACCGAAACAGCATCTTGACCTTTGCCGTCATTTAGAATTCACGCCACTACATTCTCACTTTCCCTACAGCACAAAAACTGCCACAGCCTTTTTAAAACACAACAGCTACTCAAAAGTCGCACAAAGGCACTTATAACACTACATTGAATTTTACCACGGCGGCCGCAGTCAGCGCGCGTCCAATCGACTCTTGCCGCACGATTGCAAGAACCACGTGCGCGTTCATTACGGGCCCCGCGTCCGTCCTTTCATTCGGTTCCGTCCGTCGGTCTAATCCTGCTTGTTTAATCGCTGGAAGCCGACTCTAATCTGCGAAAATGGGGTCGTCCGTCCCCAAAACAAAACGGGCCGCGCGATAACGCTGCAATCAGATTGCTATTGCGATGATTTGATTATAGCGCGGAAAACAACGTTTAAATCGACATTCGACGCCGTGCTGTAGAAAAACAAACGCGATTCCTTTGCGTGCTAAATTGTTTGCTATGATTTCATTGAAGTACACCGTCCCGCAAAATACACAGAAAGTGCTGTGTTGTTGCAAAATTGCAATTTCGGCATTTATCTGTAGTGGAACGCACACCGCTCGAGTGGAGACAAGGACTTGATTGCCGGCTGTTGGTGTTCGACAACATGTCAACGGCGCGCGTCAGCGCTTTGCTACGCACGTGACACGACGCGATGGCGTGGTTTGGCGAACTTGACAGTTATTGCACATTAGAGCAAAACCGCTTGGAAAGCACGACACCTGCATATAGGTAGTAAACAAGAACCCGGTTAAACTGTGCGAGCGGAGAGGGCCGCGCGGCAGCGTGCGTTTTTTCTGGGCAATGACAAAGTACGCGGGAATGCTGACGACCTTCAACTTGAGCGGGGACGGGACTAACGAGCCGCTTATCGTTCGTCGTTATCTTTCCGCTATCGACGAATGCAGCCGTGGCACGCGCAAAAACCGAGTGACGTTATGGTTCGCATATAGTGATGCTGAGGGAGAAGCTCTGTATGAAACCTGGCTCCGGCAGTAATTAACCTGCGGTGTTATCGAAGGTCGTGCACTAACCACCCACAATATTAGTTTTAAACGAGCGTACAAGACATAAGGAAGAGCCTGTAATGGGCCGGTACGTAAAACTCCCGGGTTACAGAACGCTGAGATGTCACGATAAGCCTCAGCGTGGCGGAATACGATAAAATCAGACGCGCCTGATGCAATCAAATGGGACTTCTTCCATGCAGAAGCTCATGCATCTTAATTCGCACTGAGCCGACGCTCAGCAAAGGTGAGCGTTTCAGAGTGGAAGAGCAGCTGTCACAGATAAGTGGGTGCCTAGTACGCCCTATTGCGTATGCAAAGCCAATGCATGTTGTTTTTCCCGTTGGTAGTAATCCTACGAGCGCAGCGGCTATTTGCGGAACGAGCACGCTGTCCAAGCGCCCGTCGTTTAAAGGAACCTCACTGTCCCCGGTAATGAAATTTAGATCCTTGTCGAGATGCCAAACCTCGTGTATACAGAGTGGTGGCGGTTGTCACGGACCACACGCGTGTGTGCCAATAAGGATGAAAATTAGAGAGTGCGCGGGACGAGGCCAATGCGGACAGGCGCCTTCCGCAGACGTCGCGTTTTCCCAACAAAGGACGCCAACCAAATTGTCGCTATTGTAATAATGTATAGTAACGGTATTTTTGACTAAACAACCGGGGCAAATCCGTTCAACTGAATGCGCCATACAAATCAATGTTACAGAAAAAACATTTCGCCATTGTGGTGAGGGATAGAGCACCAGCACTGTGCCAGTAAGGGTCAAAACGGTGCCGGGATGAGCGCATTTAAATTCATCGGACAAACATAGGGAGGCCAAATCCGGGCGACTTTCGACAAAAAAATCAGCGGTGCCAGCGATCTTCATTCTTTGGCGCTCAAGCGATTTCGAATTACATTAACAATGCCGACACGGCGGGCTGCCACGAACAACGTGGTGATTGGCAACCGGTTAACACAAGGAAAGGTGGGTTTGATTACATCGTGTATATTCAGGCTCGGTTGGCGGCAATCAAACCGACGCTTGTTATCGCTGGATGTTAACAACGAATTCGCCGGCTATCCATTGTGTCCGTTGGCGCTGCAATCTGACACTAACCTATCGAGACCGGCGGTGTTGCCAGCCACTACTCGTTAACAGTGCTGAGTTAGTTTGGGGCAGCTGCGTTGTATCCGCTTACCGCTAGGCGATCGGGCAAAGAATAGGAACCACTGTCAAAGCGTTTTCGCGCCATTATTAACTTCCGGCACCAAACGGGCGCCGCAAAGACCTGAGTTGGTTCCGTAGTTATGCTGTCACAACATCTGCTCGAACAAAGGCGCGCAGGTAAGCGTCCATTTATCTTTCAGGACAACTTCGTTTAAACACAAGACTTTCCACAGGGCAACCGGTGTTTTCCCGCCACGGAGCGGGAAAAGACGATCAAGCCTAAACTGGACAAGTTTGTATGCACTAGCTGACACAGTCTTTAGAATAGTTAAGTTTCCGAAAAGTTCTTTCAACACGCCTGGGAACTGTTTGTGACATAGCTTGGTAAACATTTTCCCCCAGGTTTCAACTTATAGCTGTTATACTCCTTTCCATCTTACCTCAACGAGAGAACAAGCTGTTATAAGGTTGCTGTTGTTTCACCCTGGCACACATTAGCTTTATAGTAGTAACAAATCCCCTCTTAGTGTGCGGGCAAATGGGACCCAAGTCGAACCTGTAACCTCTCACAATACTACACTGGCTTAATGTTTTCTGGCTCGTTTCATAACAATGGAATAATAGCGACTCGGGGTCCGCCACTTCGCGACGTGATTTGGTGGGCTGCCGGGCAATGAACGACGTGTGATCACGTGACCGGGCGAAACTGGGCCGAAGAAAGTTGGACGCGGATGGGCGAGCCTTTGACGCGATTAGTGGGCCAAGACGCAGCGCAAACAGCCGACGCGATTTCGCGAGCAAATCGCGAAAGTTTTGATTGACTCGCGAAAGCGGGATCGCGGCCATCCATCTTTGTGAGTCGCCGCGTTTCTATCCTTCGAACGTGATGCCAACAAAGCGTCGGGGCTCGCTCGATTCGCGCTCTTCGGCTCGGGCAGGTGCTGCCGAGTGGTGGGGTGTTTATGCAAACAGGCTGTGGCGTGCTCCGTCGCAAACCGACTGAAGTTTATTCACCTAATCGCTTTGGCAAACGACAACGTGCAAGGTTTCCCGATTGATCAGCCTGGAAAACCTGCACTGAAAGGAATACCTGTTGTGCGCGGGCCTGCGTCACTGAGTCGGCCAGTCAAGGCACACGGAGCTACCCATTAACGTCAACTAGGATTTCTGAAATGTCAAATCACACAGCAAAAGTCTATTTAAAAACTTATAAATAGTGCCGCGTGCGCAACGGACTTTTTGATAAAATCGGTGCCTTGGATAAAACTCTACGACTGCGGCCGCCTATCGCACAAATCAAGACTCGAATCTGTCTGAAAAGAACGTCAACTGAAATGCGTAAGGCACCGACTAAAAATTGATACCACGCAAGATTGCAATCTCAGAGGATGAAGTCAAATGAGAGCTAAATCAGTGCTATAATGTTTGGTTTGTTTATACGCTGACATCAGAACTGGCTTACTTTTTTGTAAGTGACGTGTCTGTGCCGTGCCTATTTGTTGCCGGTAACTTGGCCTTGAACCATGTAACAAATTGCCGACTGTTATCGTCCGAGCACGCGCACATTCGTCAACATAAAAGTGACCCGCAAGTAAATACACCCTGCTTTCCCCTGACGGCAACCAGTGCAGAGGAAGGCATCGATCTTGCTGCATTCAACCGGCGGAAGCTCAGGTGACCGACCTTAACCCGGGCAAATTAAATGCCCGACACATACGTCGCGGTCATCCGATGATCGACGACCGCACTGCCGAAGATCAGATGAAAGGCGACCTGAGAAAAATGTCCGAAATGCGGTTCAAGGGGTCGGCAAAGGTTATCTACATAGATGGCATCGGTTTCTGTTAGTCAAGACAAGAAAGGTACGCCTCTTGGCGAACTGGATGAATCTGCTTAAGAATACACATAAATTTAACTAAACGCCTTCAACAAACCACGCATTTAGCGACCACAAGGTGCTGTCAAGCAATTGTGTTTTGACAACCAACCAGACACAAAACCATCCACAGCGATTGAAAACCCGCTAACAGTGGCACATTTAGCTCTAAAGAAGTCATTCAGAAATGCTGAATGAGTTTTGTGGCAAAAGACGAGAAACAGGCTCCTCAGATGGTGCTCGAATTGGATTCGAGGACATTGGAACACTTATGCATGTGACCAACCTCACGTACACTGGCAGATTGGATTAATCGACTTATCGCTCAGGTCAAAACAAGACACGGTCACTGTAGGCANTTCCCCTGACGGCAACCAGTGCAGAGGAAGGCATCGATCTTGCTGTGTTCAACCGGCGGAAGCTCAGGTGACCGACCTTAACCCGGGCAAATTTAATGCCCGACACATACGTCGCGGTCATCCGATGATCGACGACCCAACTGCCGAAGATCAGATGAAAGGCGACCTGAGAAAAATGTCCGAAATGCGGTTCAAGGGGTCGGAAAAGGTTATCTACATAGATGGCATCGGTTTCTGTTAGCCAAGACAAGAAAGGTACGCCTCTTGGCGAACTGGATGAATCTGCTTAAAAATACACATAAATTTAACTAAACGCCTTCAACAAACCACGCATTTAGCGACCACAAGGTGCTGCCAAGCAATTGTGTTTTGACAACCAACCAGACACAAAACCATCCACAGCCACTGAAAACCCGCTAACAGTGGCACATTTAGCTCTAAAGAAGTCATTCAGAAATGCTGAGTGAGTTTTGTGGCAAAAGACGAGAAACAGGCTCCTCAGATGGTGCTCGAATTGGATTCGAGGACGTGTTGGAACACTCGTGCAAGTGACCAACCTCACGTACGCTGGCAGATTGGATTAATCGTCTTATCGCTTAGGTCAAAACAAGACACGGTCACTGTAGGCAAGCTAAAGCGGTTGCGTGTTCAATTTCAAGACCTTGCCTTAACGCTTTATTGTGAGGAAAGATTTGCCTGTCGCAAAGAGAAATAAACATCCATGGACACGACAGTTGTGGCGCTTTGATCGCGAATTCGTCCTGAACAAATTGCCCGTTTATCCCGTAATTTTCACTCCAATTTCAGTCGGATGAAAGCGCGACTTCGAGGTGCCACCGTCTCTGCCCATCAGTCGCAATCAGGCGCCGGGAAAAGGCGTACACGTTATGACAAGTGTCTGTGGGGGCTGCGGCGCTGTTTGGGTTCAACTTCATCCTCCGGGGAAACTACTGTGCGTCTGGTAAGGTGGTGGATGTTTTTATCATCGTATCTACACGGTTTTAATGCGCGCGTGTGCGTACCCCAATCACAGACCACTAAAAAACCCGAAACAGCTCCAACTGCACGTTTGGTTTGGTACAAACCCGGGGTTTATTTTTTTACTAAGGAATTGGGAAGGTGTTGAATGTTTCATCATCGTCAAAGCTCTAAATACACGTCTGATTTTCCACATCGCCATTTTTATTTGTACCAATACGTATTAAGTTGTGGATTTCCCCTTTCTGCTTATTAAAGTTTACCTTAGGCCTCGAGACTGCTCATATCCACATTGTCAAGAAACTAATAAAATAACACAATGCAAACAAAAGAATTCCCTTTAAATATTCATCAAAGCCACACACGTCGGGCCAATATATACTATTAGAGAACGCCCCGAACTTTGCGACTCCCCCTTACCCTTGTCCGCTTTTCATTTCCACTGGGTAAATAAAATGTTATGGCGGCCGCGACCAAATTTTGGCATGTCGCCGCGAAAATAACAAGTTTGAGCGTTTAATTCGTCCCTTCGGACCATGGTTCACACCTGCGACAACAATGGACATGAAAGAAATTGTGGCAACCTATCAATTTGGGCCTCTGTGCTCTCCGTCGCCTGCCCGATCGAAACAGTGCCACGAAAGAAACTTTACAAAAACCATGACACGATTCCAAAAAAGGAACATTAGGTCATCGTAGAACACTGCAACATTGATAACTTGTGTGGGTTATGCATCTTGATAGGCACTGCTGCCCCATGTGGATGTCTGTAATACATTTCTTGCAGAAGCTCCGGTTTGAAGAGAAACTCATGTGGCGACAGTATCATTACGACGAAGTTCCGCCCATTTTCCTATCACTTTCGCGGTTTGGCTCGTATTGACAGTAATCCTTAATGCGCCTGTCAAATTCAAGTCGTTGCTTTGACGCATTATAACATCATCGCATCCAGTGGCTCGTTCAGGTTTTTCAGTACGGTCTCGTTTGTGTTAGCTGCGTGGGCATTATCGTTGCACTGTAATGAACGTCTCGAGTGCTTACTGGCACGCGACAGTCTACCTGCGCCATGAAAAATTAATTCAGATCAAATTTCATTGCACCAAGTGGAATAAAATTAGGCGACACTTTAAGGAAAGTAAAACAAGGCTGAAGTATGGCGCGTGGATTGACAAACAAGGCGATGTATTGCGCACTTAAACGCTTACGCCTTAATTTTACTCGAAGATACTTAGCATTTATGTTTATTGCAAATTGCTATGGAAATTCCCTTCTTGGAAAAACGTCACGGTAATAGCACTTACCCCGCTGTCTACAATCTGAGATCCTAACCACAGCGTAGTTCAACATGTAGAGTTAAAGAAAGAGTCGGGAAAATTTGCGATTACACCTCTAACGTTTATTGAAATTTTACAGATATGATTATGAAATGATCACAATGTCACGTTTAAAACATTAGCGTCCTGTATGAACATGAATGTTAACAGGAATCGCATAAAGCGCAGCCTTGTTCGGGACGCGACCACGCCGGACGGGTACCCTCGTTAAGGGATTAGGTTTAACAGCAGATCGAGCAAATGAGATAATTCCGACTCGGCCCATTCATCACAGGCAAGACGAGAATCCCAGCGCTTCGTGTGATACGGAGCCCCCGAAGGAAGACAGGTTTAATGCTGTCGAGCAGTTTAATTTTTGGCTACGGGCGCTAAGAAGAACTTGAAAGCGCAGTGAAAGTATGTTAATAAAGTCCCAAACGTCATCCCTTTGAAACGTTATCCCAAATAGTCAGGGCCGAAGCGAGCTTTTATGACATCGCAAACCGCGGTTGTTATGTTGACCCGAACTATTCTGTCGTCGTTACTCTGATGCACAGGGGCAAGGGCAGGTGTATCTCGGTAAAAGTCTTTGAAGGATCTCTAATGTACGTATTAAATATTACTCGCCGTTTTAAGACTTTCGCTTAAAGGGGAATGTAAATGTTTTCAATTCAAAGGGAATAAAATGTCGTTTTGGAAGAGCAACAAAGAAGTAGTTGTTAACAAGAGTTCGGTACCATGGCTAAGTAGGTGCACAAATTGGTCTTTCCTTTGACGTTACAGTATTTAATGCGCGACAAAAGTGTCAGGTACTGATTTTAGTGTAGAGAGCGGCCAGGGTTCAAGAATAACAAATGTAAATTTGCGGTTCGCCACCAAATGCAGAAAAGACAAAAAAACGTTAGATCGAGTTGGGCTTATACGAGCACGACCGACCAAATCATCCTAATGACCGGCAATCTTCGAATTATCTTGCTGTAAGTTGTGATTAATGAGATGAATGAGGCTTTGAACCGGCAACGGCGTCAAAGCTCCGCGAAGTTTCCATTTAACAAAGCAGGAAAGATGACCAGCTGNTTAGAAAAATCAATTTTTTACATACAAATCATTTTGTTATATGTGCCCGATGATGTAATGGTTACTACCGGCTACCGTTTGTATTTTATACAAGGTGTTTTGCATGATTTTGCCTTTCTTAAACTGCTGTAATATATAAAGTACAAACAAACAGTTAGCCAGGACGCTTTACAATATACATTTAACAATAATTTTAACTATATTATAACTAAATCATTAGATTCGAGTGATGACGCAAGGTGCGGCAATAACAAAAAACTTAATCTCGTGCGCCCACCGGTGGCAACGTAACCACGCATTTCTTGCCGCTAGACTAGCAGACGCCGAAACACTGCGACTCGTCTCAAGAAATTGATGTTGCCTGCGCATGATTAAACAAAAGTAGTTTTTGACGGCGGGAAAAAAACTGTTGGTTTGGTTAAATATACACCAGCGGTTGTTTAACTTTCTCAACTCGGGCATCTGAAAAGAACACTTTAACGTTTTTGCTTATGCGAGAACATTGAGACGAATCTTTTAGACGTTTAGAAAAAAATTGAATAGCTATGATGGTGGAAAACAATTAAGTTTTAAATTTTGGGTTTCTTATTATCAGTGGCGCTATACAGTAGTTATTGCTCGCCATAGCTTCATCGAGCAAGAAAGGCAAAAAAACAACGTGCCAAGCGACCTATGCGTAGTTTCAGTCAAAAGGGGTAAGTAACCAGGCCAATAACCATCAAGNGCGTAGTTCAACATGTAGAGTTAAAGAAAGAGTCGGGAAAATTTGCGATTACATCTCTAACGTTTATTGAAATTTCGCAGATATGATTATGAAATGATCACAGTGTCACGTTTAAAACATTACCGTCCTATATGAACATGAATGTTAACAGGAATCGCATAAAGCGCAGCCTTGTTCGGGACGCGACCACGCCGGACGGGTACCCTCGTTAAGGGATTAGGTTTAACAGCAGATCGAGCAAATGAGATAATTCCGACTCGGCCCATTCATCACAGGCAAGACGAGAATCCCAGCGCTTCGTGTGATACGGAGCCCCCGAAGGAAGACAGGTTTAATGCTGTCGAGCAGTTTAATTTTTGGCTACGGGCGCTGCACGAAGAAGAACTTGAAAGCGCAGTGAAAGTATGTTAATAAAGTCCCAAACGTCATCCCTTTGAAACGTTATCCCAAGTAGTCAGGGCCGAAGCGAGCTTTTATGACGTCGCAAACCGCGGTTGTTATGTTGACCCGAACTATTCTGTCGTCGTTACTCTGATGCACAGGGGCAAGGGCAGGTGTATCTCGGCAAAAGTCTTTGAAGGATCTCTAATGTACGTATTAAATATTACTCGCCGTTTTAAGACTTTCGCTTAAAGGGGAATGTAAATGTTTTCAATTCAAAGGGAATAAAATGTCGTTTTGAAAGAGCAACAAAGAAGTAGTTGTTAACAAAAGGTGCACAAATTGGTTATTCCTTTGACGTTAGAGCAGGAAATGCGCAACAAAAGTGTCAGGTACTGATTTTAGTGTAGAGAGCGGCCAGGGTTCAAGAATAACAAATGTAAATTTGCGGTTCGTCACCAAATGCAGAAAAGAAAAAAAACGTTAGATCGAGTTGGGCTTATAGGAGCACGACCGATCAAATCATCCTAATGACCGGCAATCTTCGAATTATCTTGCTGTAAGTTGTGATTAATGAGATGAATGAGGCTTTGAACCGGCAACGGCGTCAAAGCTCCGCGAAGTTTCCATTTAACAAAGCAGGAAAGATGACCAGCTGTAATCCACTGATTTGAAAAACGTCGTTTTAGCGGGAATACGAGCGGAAGTGAATCAGGCAAAACAAGAAAAGCTTTGACGCGCGAAAATGACATTTGAAGCAAAGATTTACGGGACAGATTGTATAAAATCTTTTCAAGGTAATGTTTGCATTGATGCCCCATTAACCAAAACAACTGCGTCACCGGAATGTTACAACACAGTTACGAGCTGGAACAACGTTACCCAGACTTTACCCAACCTTGACATTTACCCCGACATAAACGGGTTCAATACCAAACTTGGTCAGGTCGCTAAAAAGGCAAACGTAAAAACAGTTCCGTGATTTACCGCCCATCTCGTATCATGCAAAAAGAAACAATGCAAAACCAAAGAAAAAATATTGGTTTTGAGGGAACCGTGTCAATGAACTCTAAACGAGCCCGTAAAACGACCGACACAGACGCGTTTGTTTTTGCTGTCTTTGCAAATCTCGATAACTCACAACGAACGGCGCGGAAAGTCCCGCGTCGCGCGGCGAGTGTCGCACGGGTCTGTGTGAGAGTTGCGCCACGACATTTACGTGGCCACGGGAAATAGAGGCATCGTAAAATTGGGTTAATGATTAGGTCTCAGCTATTTTGGTAGTTTGAAACCGTGGAGACGCGCTGTTATGGTAAAGGTTGACGACGTCAAGGATTTATTATGGCGTCGATATAAGACCCTGTGACATTTTAAATAGTAAATCTTGACGAGAGGAGTTTTGGGGCCGAGGGTCGCTTCCTGTTCAGGATTCGGCTGTCAAAGGTGAAAGCGCAAACAGAATGACGTAATGAGGTGGGGTTAAAAGTTAGTAGGAATTACAACGGCAAATCCCCACCTATAAGCGTCATCTTTTTGTAATTACTGGATCCGTCACCGCAAATTATGACGTCACCGATCTGTTTCTAAGGCACCGTAATCTGTTAATCGGTTGCTAAGTGTGAGTTGTATTTTTAGGAAAATCAATTTTTTACATACAAATCATTTTGTTATATGTGCCCGATGATGTAATGGTCACTACCGGCTACCGTTTGTATTTTATACAAGGTGTTTTGCATGATTTTGCCTTTCTTAAACTGCTGTAATATATAAAGTACAAACAAACAGTTAGCCAGGACGCTTTACAATATACATTTAACAATAATTTTAACTATATTATAACTAAATCATTAGATTCGAGTGATGACGCAAGGTGCGGCAATAACAAAAAACTTAATCTCGTGCGCCCACCGGTGGCAACGTAACCACGCATTTCTTGCCGCTAGACTAGCAGACGCCGAAACACTGCGACTCGTCTCAAGAAATTGGGGTAGCCTGCGCACGATTAAACAAAAGTAGTTTTTGACGGCGGGAAAAAACTGTTGGTTTGGTTAAATATACACCAGCTGTTGTTTAACTTTCTCAACTAGGGCATCTGAAAAGAACACTTCAACGTTTTTGCTTATGCGAGAACATTGAGACGAATCTTTTAGACTTTTAGAAAAAAAATTGAATAGCTATGATGGTGGAAAACAATTAAGTTTTAAACTAAGGTTACTTATTATCAGTGGCGCTATACAGTAGTTATTGCTCGCCATAGCTTCATCGAGCAAGAAAGGCAAAATAACAACGTGCCAAGCGATCCTATGCGTAGTTTCAGTCAAAAGGGTAAGTAACCAGGCCAATAACCATCAAGGGATTAACACAGGGCGAAACAAGCGCAGTCCCAGCAACGAACGCGATGTCACTTGAAGCGACTGAGTAAGGGAAAGTATGAGCACCTGCGCCAACACAATCCCATACATTAGTGTTGTTGTTGATGACACTTGATTCGTTCGTCAACGATGCTTGACTCAAGTGGCGCCCGGAATTTGTATCTAACCTTACGACTTAGCCTCTTGTAGAGTTGTTTTCACAGGTTTTGGGAATTCGTGAACAGTTAGTCTGGTGTCCCGCATGTCTGATCTTGTACGGCGATGCTTGTAATTGTTTACAAACATTTGAATTACCACAGATTTGGTATGACTGTTATCGGACGAATTGAGTTATTCACATGTTAAATACATGTTAATTTACTGTACTATCAGTGTGACTTACAGTTTTGCTATCGAGGGTACAACCCTAGATTTTTATTGTGGAAGAGGATCACAACAAACCCCCAAACTATTTTTTCAATACTTAGTCCCTCATATTCCACATGATTACATCACAAAGGCCTTTGGCATGAACAAATAAGGATAACGTCAATAAATTTTTGATCGAAGCGTTAGATTTCCTGCAACGTGCCCGGCTGCAAATACGAACGCCATGAGTATTTATCAAAGTCGAGCATAAGGTTATACAACGCATTGTCCTTCGAAGATTGAGTACCAACACACGGAAAGCATTACAACCGCCCGGATGTCATGTTTGCCGTTTTTTTGTGTGTCCGACAACCTGACGAAATACAGACGAACTGCAGTTCCGACAGGCTTTGACGGGATTAAATAACAAACTCTAAGAACTGATGTTGAAATTGACCTCGGATATTTACAGAGGTTGGCCCTTTGTTGATTTGCGAAACAACGACGGTGAGAAATGGCGTCATGGCCAAATGAGAGTTGACGATTGAGAAATGACTCGAAATTGCTGTTACCGATTCTATTATGAAGGCGTCAAGCCTGTTATTTTTGTCGCTCGCACACAAAGGGGTGAAGAAGTTTCCCACGACCAACCCACAGGTATGTATTCGCGTTGTTATGCGTGTGTAGCAGCTTGTTAGGAAAAATTTCAACAGTCAAATTTATAACATGCAGTACGGGTCTTAGTTTTACGTTGATGTAGTAGTTATTACAAAAATTGACACATAAAACTTTATTAAACAAACATATCGCCTGCGTTGGATGGAAAAACATTTGAAGTAAACGTCATGCCGTATTCCACAAAACTATTTTCTCTAGTTTACCTAATCTATGCGAACGTTTAGAGACGTCGCCACAGATCAAAGTTGAGGTGGCAATCCTCTATGGCAATAATTCTCAGACTAAGTGCGGCTTAAGTGAGCCGCGAAATATTGGTTTATGCGGAGTGCAACTCTTATATCACGTGCCATGTCACTGACAAATGCGGGTGCACATGACAACGCCAGAACCTCATTTTGATCTTGTTTGCTACCAAAAGCAGCCTCACCCATCACATTAAAGTTGCAAAACCAAATTCCTAGAACAATTTTTTGTGGTTTGGGCTGCGATGTGTGCCGCGAAATAATACGGTTTGTTAGAGTCCCGCAAGCCAAAAAGTTTCAGAACAACTACATCAAGGTCTTAAACACAAAATCGCCGATCGACGCCATAACATCGATAAATGGAGGACCTGGAAAAATCTTTGCCCTTTAGAACAAAATACGACTTGTCAGTCATCCGATCATCGTGCGGTATTTACCCGACACACAATTCCTACTCCCCACATGACTGAACTTGACGATCTCGAACTAAGATAGGAATCGGACGAACAAGGCGCCAGACGCGTGAAGTTACAGCGGTTGGTTTGAAATCAATCCCAGAGCCACTTCGCAATGAGGTGGAATGAGACAAAATCTTTATTCGCAAATGCGGGTGGTCTCCCCGCCTTTTGCAACCATGAATTCAGATCGATTCGACTACCCTCTGGCGTAGTAAAACCTGGGAATACTGGTAACCGGTGTTTCTCAATCTAATTTAATGCCAGAGCCAAATTCGAAACCTCAAGTTTGCAAGGAGCCGCATGAAAATGTTTGTTTTAAAAATCTCCACCTCTCACTATGACATTTGAACAAACTATAACCAAAGTTACGTATTAATTGCAATCGATAAAAGCACAGAAAACGTTACGGTACATTTTTAGCGCTGACAGTAAGTTGCGTGACAAATTTGCTTGCCATATTCGGTTGTTGTATCAGTAAAAACGCTATAGATTTTTACAACAGTTCAATAACAACCGCAATGATTGAGAGCAGCATGCGGTTGTAAGTGCCGCGGTTGAGAATCCCAGCTTCAAACTATTAACACAAATGTGCATTAAGCTGCGTGGCTAAAGTCTATCCCTGATCAACTGGCTATTTCGCATTTCTTTCTTAAATATAAGAAACCGTGCTTTCTACATTTGAAATACATCCATAGGCGGCTAAAAACTTAAAACAGGTTGCCTTATTTAGCAGTAAAAACAAGCTCTTTTCTGCAAAGATGCCGCTAGACAAATCGCTTTCATTAGTCAAGGAAATGACAGAAATTGTATGCGGCCGAATCGCAATTCACCTGCTGTGCTGTGGGGGCGCTCGGCATCCCCTTCCCGCACTCCTTGTAATTGCAAAGCAAATTTGCTCGACTGGCCTTCCTCTTTCAAGTGAAAACAACAAAGCGACCAATAAGTGACTTATTACGTGAGCTGGAGACACACGTGATTTTTTCTGCGTTCGGTTCCGTCAAGACGAAAAATAATTTGATTTGGCGAAGTCAATATTGCACGCGAGACGACATTTCTTTAAAGAGCTCGTTCGCATGACTCCGAGCCATTCGGCTGTAGTAAAAAACTTATATTGAATAAAGTTAGCATTGTCAATCAAAGTTAATACCACCAATTGATGTTTTTAGGGTCATAGACTACTCGAGGTTACAACAACCCTGAGAACGTGATTGTGATCGTATGTTATGTCGCTACGAAATCCATCGGCATTGGATGGCGAAAAGAGTGGTATTTAAATTTCCCATTCAACAAAAAGTCACTGTTGTTTCAACGCTCAGCTACGGCCACAATTTTTTCTTCGAGCAAGTCGAGCCCTGACAAACTTGTGCTGTGCGGCTGCTTTTGCTGCCACTGTTAGCTTAAGGTGGAGTATTGCGCCACTGTGTGTTTAACTGGGCGGTCGATGTTAATTCACGTTGTTGAAGCACCGAAGTTGCTGCGTCAAGTGCGCGGAGACCGACCCCTTGTCGAACATCGCCATTGCACGACTTGTACATGTGAGTTGGTCGACGTGTCAAACACTCACTTTAAAGGGTTAACGTGGTCACCTACAACGTGGAACCAAACAAAAGCGGTGTTTGCGTGGGCGCAGCTGACGGCAAAACAGTGTGTGTTTAAAGGCGCGAACCGGCAACATCAAGAACGCCACAAAACCGGATGAGAGGAAAGATACGTAATATTCCCGAAAACGACAGTTGGGACAACATTGAATGAAACGAAACTGATGTGTTCAGGTGACAGAGGGCCCTTTATACTTGATTCTTGAATTTATATAGGATGAGTTTAATTATACATATGTATGGTAAGGCCATGTTGTGACATGCTTACACTGCCCATTTTCGTCACTCCGAATAAAACTAAGGGATAATGGGGGTCTTCTTAAAAAGGATTATTTAAACCTCTCGTAAAATTGCGAAGGTCAGCAAAACAATCTTCTTCTCTTCAGTGCGATCAAAACTATTTTACGACTCTTTGGAATGCAAAGAAAAAACTGTTTTGCGAAAAAGTTCCGAAAAACGTGGTATTTGATTTGCCACGAGTGTTTGTCGTCGCGGCGTCGAACATACCTATTCATGTAGCGCGAAAGAACAGAGGAACAAAAAGCATCGGCAAACAATCTCGTCAACGCTGAGCGCGGCGTTTTTAAACTAGTTTGTTTGTGGTTGAATGATGCGCAAATAGAAGAAGAAAAGTTATGGTAAGGGTATTGGAACAGGTCGCGACTCTACGGATGACGTAGAAGATCGATGACGCGCGAATGTGTGAGCATGAAATCGCTGGTCAAGGCAAAATTAACATTCTCATTAAGTTGCAGAACGCCGTGCGATCTGCTGCGTACTTTGCAAGTAAATGCTGCTATGCTGGCAACGGCTGCGCAG
>QXVZ01013917.1:0-15379 GCA_008931825.1 Phallusia fumigata | reverse complement strand
GATACCTCCTGTGTATGTACGTAATTTCGTAACAACAACTAATCACACATTAATACATACTTTTAGTGCAGTACAACACCAGACTCTTTCCATTCCATAGTTTAGGGTTGTCTCAAGCCTGTATGTGTTTGCATGCCAAATCTTTACCGTACCTGAAAAGCAAGCCACAGGCAGCTAGTAATTGAATCTACGATGTAGCGCCATAGAAAGTCACCCATGTTACTTGTTATCAAAAATTCGTTTTAGATCAAACAAAAAAACTCATAAATGGTAATTTGTTAGAATTTATTTTGTTTGGAAAATAACTTTGGACTGAGTTAGCCTGATAGTAAATTCACAACCTTTTGGTGTTTTGCAATTTGAAAAGACTTTTACTCAGTTAGTGCCCCCAACCCGAGAAAACTTTGACAATATAAAGCAGCAGTTATTACAGGAGCAGGGTTTGGATTTGCAAGATGAACCTGAAAATGTTACAGTCAATGGAGACTGCTGCCAAACATTTTGCTGAACTAAATCAAAGAACCTGCAGTGTAATAAGTGCTACAACCTTGCAAGTGGAAGACCAAGGTTCTTGCACTTTACCCACTCAGCCATTTTGGGTTTTATTGTTTCACATGACAAAACAGAACGTCTTCGTATGAACGAAGCTCACCGTCTTCCGATCCAGTAAGTATGATTGGCAGTTCAGGGTGGAAACTAACACACACCACATTTTGTGTGTGGCCTTCCAGGGTCTGCACACAAGTCTTGTTCTGGTAATCCCAGATCTTCGTCTGACGATCATCGGCTCCCGAAATCAGGTAGGGTTTATCTCCACCATTGTAGTAATCAACACAGTTCACCCCTACAGAAAAAGGCATTAATGGTTGGTACTGTACCAGAAAGTGTGTTTTGCTGGTAAAATTGTGTCGGCATGTATTCAACTTGGTGATACAAAAAGGAAAAACACTTCAGCAAAAAAAACTGCAATACATCTGCAGTAGCAGCACCACACTAGGCTGGGGAGTGACACCTAAATTTGAGGTCTGAGATTACTAATTTAAAATCAACAGAAAGGGCATTGTCATTCCACATACACTAACACTCGGTTTTAAAATGACATATATGTAGTACATTATTTTGCATAGGGTCTTCAATAGGGTTTTTGTGGTAAGCACATGGATCCCCACATATTTTGTAGAATGAAGTTTATGCATTTATCTAGTGATGTACCGAATCGACTAAATTAGGTTATAAATAAAAATAATCTGTCAAAATCAAACATCTTTCAATTGAAAAAAACAATGCTAAAGGAGGTTTCCTGTTCATTGACTGCCACACAAACAGATAAATATGGCAATTCATTAACCACACAAATAGTCATTTGTAGGTCGTTTCAGTATGGCAGGAGTTGAAGACAAGGGTTAGGTAACTAATAGCTTGTTGATGTTTATCAATTTAAACAAAATTTTGGCAGGTTTAAATAAAGTGCGTTGACATAGAAAGACAAATAAAAAGCCTATGGTCTGAAAGTAAAAAAAAATTATTATTAGTCCCAGTATTTCTTAACAAAAGCAACGAATCTCTTAAAGTACATTTATGGTTCAGTAGTTAGTTTCGAAACAAAAAAGATACAAAATGTGCTTTAATTAAAGTTAAATGGTTTTCGGGTGTAGTTAACATTGTGGTTAAGATGCTTGCTGACAAATAGTTTAGGCATTTTTAAAATATTTTTTGCAATTATTTCTGGTGCGAGTTGAACAGCAAAATAAACATTCAAAACCTTTCCAATTTTTCTGTTTAGCTTAACAAATTTCGACAGAATGTTTTCCAAACCAGATCACATGACAAAACGAAAACAAGCATTCCAAAGTATTTTTCTCGGACTGCTGGTGTCTTGTGCAATTTATTTACTAGTGTATTGTAATTTACAAAATAATATTTCGACTTGGAACAAAAGAAACCGCAAAAAGATGTTAGTAAACTCTTTCCAATCATCTGACGCAAAGAATGTCGACTTCATGAACCGAATGAAGCAAAGAATGGATGAAAGAGTTGGTAGAATTGAGGAAAATTGCAAAAAGCTGGGTGAGAGAAATCCTGTTTTTCAAAAATTTGTCTAAATTTAGTCAGAAAAAATTGGCGACATGAGCAGCAAATTTGTTTTCTTGTAGGACTTTATCATGACATAAACAATACAAGGAAAGGATTTGTATACTCCGAAGAACACAAGACAATTTTCTGTCAAATTCCAAAAAGCGGGTCAACAAATTGGAAACACCTTTTTGTCAATTTAAAGGTATGTCAAAGTTAAAAGCACTACCTTTTTTAGCTAGGATCCTTGCCTTAAAATTATGAATTAAACGAGAAATTGAAAAACAACTACAAGGGGGCTTTCACCATATTGCCATTCCATCTACATTATTACCCCATTTGAAATCCATACTATTTACATTAACCACAACATTTTAATTAGCTTCCATATTTACTTAAGTTTTTTACAGCATGATAGAAACACACAGGTCCTCACCTATGCAAGATAGTAGAATAATTGTAGGGTACTGTGAATATACAGACATATCAGTAACAGATATTTTTCATCAATTTTACATAATTTACACAATGAAACAAAAGAATGAGTAACTATATCAAACTATGACCAAACCTACAAACAATAAACCACTGCAATGATATGTTATACAAACTGACCAAATTTCCTGCAACTCATAGATTGTTTAGTAATCTAACCCACTTTAGAGGGCTACCCACTAGGCCTATGGGTTGACCATATCTACCAGGTGTATAAGTTTTATTCTAATCCATCAAACAGGTCATGCCAAAAGTGCATGGAACATAATTAACACAAAAAAATCCTCCATGAGTAGCGATGAAATAAACTTATGTTCTTCAATAACAATGAGGTTGCAGCACATTTATTTCTTATCCCTCAATAGTGCCATTCATTTTTTCTGCACTTCTCAATGGTTTAACAAATTTTTTGTACAGAATAATAGTCTGAAATACAAGAACGAAGTTATCACAAGGAAAAATAAAGACAAATATCTGATCGATCCAGACTGGTTAAAAATGATAGTAGTCCGTGAGCCTTTTGAACGAATTGTTTCAGCATATAGATCAAAATTGTATGCACCATATGGGTCCATAATGCCTCCCCTTTCAGAAAAAATGCGAATATTTTTAACAGAGATGAATATTACCAATCGTACAGGTACCAACTGATAAATTAAAATTACTGTTTATCTTTTGTTTTTACTTTATTTTTTCAGTAAAGCAATGTTGACAAAGTTTTCTTCAATTAACAAGACTTGCACATTAAACATCTTCTTACTATTTTAATCTTTCAGCATCAACTTGGAAAGGTCCAACGTTCAGTGATTTTATCAATTATCTTGTACTTCACAATCCACAATCCTTTTTAGAGGGAAACGAACATTGGACACAATATACAGCGCTCTGCCAGCCATGCACTGTACATTACGACATTATTGGACACCAGGAAACAGTGGAGGAGGATTCAAGGTGACTATTTTAGGCTTTCTATCTTTGCTCTAATGATACTTTGAAACTCAAATGATCCCAAATGTTTAAGTTTGAAATGTAACTACTAAATACTAAAGGTCATGCTAACTGCTTTACATTTTGCCAGTAGTTTAGTTACCAACATTTTTATGCTGCAGGTACCTTCTACAACTTATCGGGGCGCCACCAGGTTCTACACTTCCGCCCCCCTATAAAAATCATACAGATGACAACATGGTGTTTCGTTACTACGCAACCGTGAAACCACGTGAGCGAGTATTTCAACTTTACAATCTTTTGTTGGATGATTACATCTTATTTGGGTATCCTCCTCCACCAGTTCTCAAGCAAATATCAAAAAACGAGTAATGTTTAGTGGCTACTAGGGCGAAGCTGGAACAGTAAAACTTTTTCACCGCAGTATTTATTTTACAACATTTGTGTTCACTTGTTACACAAACAAAAGAAAACCCGCATAACCGGTTCAACATCAAGTATTTAAGTTGTACCCTGGTCACATTTCTTGCTATGTAGTAGTGTTATGTTGAACAGATAATGTAATGTCAATGTTTAGATAAAAAATGGCTAAAATAAAAAAATACGATGGAGTGGAGAAGTTGTACAGCAGATGTTAGTTGATTAAAGTCAAACAAAATAATTATTCTGATAACTAGACAGCAGTCAAGTGTATTAAACAGCAAACACTAAAAAGTTTTTTGCCGCACAAGTAGATTTGTTTCTTAACTGTGTTGCACAAGATTTGCACAGTGACCTGCAATACCCATTGACCCAATTGTATGATCAACTCGTATCAACCTTTTAACACAGCTTTGGGTATGCGATATAAATTTAATGTTGATGTTTAGCTCAAAACCCAAATAATAAGGTTACGAGAAAAGTAATGTTAGCAGATCTGCTGTTACACATCAAGTAATTTGAATAATTCTTTTTCCACCAAATAAGACGTGAACAAAACTAAACAGCTTGTAAACAGTAATCCCCATTTTGGGGATTACAGTGGATGAACCCAACCCAAACTTTCAAAATGCATTTATATGTTTAAAATGTATCAACTATCACAATATATTTTAAGATATTCAATACCCTCAATCTTGGGTCCCTAATTTCCTTGGCATTTTATAACAATATTTGTTTCTGCAAGCACTAACAAATGGGCCCCAACACACGAAATTTGACCAAGTTTTCTTAGCCAGACAGGGGAAATCACCGTTAAACAGAGACAAAACAAATTGTCTCTCATGGATGAGAGTCGTAATAACCAGGATTTTTATCCCACATATTTTAACACCAAAATTTTTTGACTTGCTTACAACAAAATTGAGTGGGCTGATCCTTGTTTAAATCTTTTCAACATACAATTCTCACACCACAGTTTGCAAAAAATATGTTTGTCTTACCTTTGTCATGACCTTCCAATGTAAAATTAGGGGTAGAAGAGCCAAGTTGCCACACTTTAATGCTGTGATCAAGTGATGCACTGGCAAACTGGTTGTTGTCCTTGGGATTTATCACAATCTGCATAACGTAGTGAGTGTGTCCTTCAAACACCTGAGCACAATTCCACTTCTTTTCCCAATCCCACAGTTTGATCAACATGTCATCTGAAAATGTACAAAGTTAAAATGAGTTGAGTGCCACAATGTGAAGTTGTTTCCCAGTAACCCCATGTTGCACCAAGCTCACCCTTTTGTAGGAGTCATAAAAAGAAATGTTATAATGCTCTAGTGCCCTTAACCTTAATCATTGTGCCCCAAAATGTTTTGAATGTGTGAAGCTTTCTGGTGCTTTTGTGATGCTACGTGTCATTGGCAAGGTAAATAAACTCAAGTTAATAATCTTCCGACTTCCACTTGGGTATTGTAAATGTATAATTTTAAAGTATACACTTAGCTTTGATTTGCAGTGGTTGGGGCAATTTATCACAGTTATTTGTAAAAATGACCAGCAGTTTTTTGCCTAAACTATACATATTTTTAATCATTCATACACTTGTCTGTACACCTACCACTAGATGTCAGTATGTATGGTTGAGTTGGATGGACCGCAATTGATCGCACATAATCTGTGTGAGCTTCAAATGCATGTGTTCGTTCCAAAGTATTGTAATTGAACACACGAATTTGCATGTCATCCTGTGAAAAGTAACAAGGCTTACTTATTGGCAGTACAATGGAAAAATATGGCTTGCATAAAAAACAACAAAGTTTTGACAACTGTCAACGTATTTACCGATCCAGTAATAACCCAGTTTTTTCTTGGGACAAATCTGGTAGCTCGGACTGGTAGTTCGCACACTTCGAACGACTTAACCAGGGTTTGTGACTCATGATTCCAAATGTGGACGTTGCCTGAAACAAACATTTAACATTACATAGTCAGTGATAAATAATGTTGATCAAAATTAAAAAGTACAAAAAACTCACCATTGTACAAGGAAACCAGCATCCACGGTTCAGTGGGATGCAGATCGACACATTTTACTCGATCTGATCGTGCATTAAGCTTGCGCTTGATGTCCAACCTGAGTGGCTAATGAACAAATACAAGGTTAAGTGAACAAGTAAATTTCCAATTTTAAAAAGTTTATGCTAAATTCTTAAACACATCACATTTTTATATTTTGTAACATTTTTTATGCTTGCGTAAAACGCCAAGTAAACAGAACTACAACAATTTTATTTATTTAGATGTAAACAAACTTTTTGTGTAGAAACAGAAGTAGAATTTGTTTCGTTAAAATTCTACAAGTAATTACTAACCATGGTTGCAAATAATCGCCGTCTAAAATCGTTGTTTCGGTTTAGAATACAAACAGTTTGCAGATAGTTATTTTGAAAAGTCCACGCAGACAGTCTCAAACCTCTTCCACACGAATGCTGACGCGTTGGAAGTTTATTTCTCACACTGGAGGAGCTGTTGTTCACAATTTGCCGGTAATTATTTCAGTAAATCCGCATATTCAGGCTTGTTGCGTCGATTTTTGCCCCCTAATAAAAATATGAAATGTTTTGCAAATATTAGGTTTAATTACTTTTTGTTAGTAATCAAAGTACTTGGCTGTCAATTTTATTTTGACAACGGCCCACAAACCGGTATTTTTTAAAATCAGTAAATGAGGCTTTTAAATACCCACATCAATTTTGACACTTTTTCTTTTACAAATGTATGTGAAAACCACCTTGATGCTAATAAACAATATTTAATTGACATCGTTCTTGTGATTGGATACAAAACAATTTCAACGATATCGGATGATCGTAGGTCACAGAGCGGAAAAAAGAAGGTAGAGTCGCGTGTTTTTGACGATTTGACAAACTTTTCAATGCAAAAATTGCGCAAAATTTGTGGGAAAGAGTAGCAGATATTAAAGAATAGTTTTAGGAAATTTACTAAAAGCATGTAGCAGGCAGACAAAAGTATAGAAGTCCTAGTTTACCAAATGGTCATACACAAAACGTTCCATATTGTTTTTGTCTGGTACAAAAAACCTCAATAATGGAGTTAATAGTTTCGTAAGTTTTTATGCCATGCTTTTGATTAATTTTTATCACTATTAAAATGCTAATGCATTAACCTGTGTGCAAAATCAATAATCTTTTTATCATGAAAATGTTTCATGTTTTATGTTATAATGAAATGTTTTTCACAACCTAGATAGATTTAATATTTCTGGTACTTACACTCAATTAAAAACAAATTAAAACTTTTACAAATATTTGTTGTGCAACAGATCCTCACTCCAGTAGTTACCTTTAACTGCACAATGGAGACAGATTGGAACAAGTTTAGAGTTCCAGAGTTAAGATCAAAACTTGGTGAATTAGGTTTGGATACAGCTGGACGTAAACAGGAGTTGATTCATCGCCTTGAAGAACATTTTGTTGATGATGGACCTCCAGGAGAGGTCGACACTAATGGTGCAGATGTGCCAGAAAACCCTCTAAATGAGGTTCCAAACCTCCTTAACAAAGCTGCCGACCAACCAAACTTGGATAATATAAAGCAGCAGTTATTACAGGAGCAGGGTTTGGATTTGCAAGATGAACCTGAAAATGTTACAGTTAATGGAGACGAAGCGATGAAGTTGAGAAAAATGATGAAGAATAAAAAGAAGCGGGAAAAGAAGAAGAAAAGAAAACAGCAAGCACCAACAGCTACAATTACTGCAGTAAAACCAAAAGACAATGAGGAAGTTGAGGTTGAATATGTAACACAAGATCCAGATTTTAATGATCCACAACTATTTATGTTCAAAAAAATCTTCCAAGCATTTAAGATTGCTGATGAGGTTGCTCAAGTAAAGAAAGATGCACCCACTGCAAAGGCAGAAGCACAAACCAAAGAAAAGATCATCGAAAAAACAAGAGCATTTGGAGCAGACAGCGACGATGAAGCAGAGCAGCCTGAAGAGGGCAAGATATCTAAAAAGAAATTGAGAAGAATCAACAGGTTAAGCGTAGCTGAACTAAAACAACTTGTTGGAAGGCCAGATGTAGTAGAAATGCATGATGTTACTGCCCAAGATCCCAGATTGCTGGTTCATTTAAAGGCAACAAGGAATTCAGTCAGCGTACCACGCCATTGGTGCTTCAAACGCAAGTACCTACAAGGCAAAAGAGGCTTTGAGAAGCCACCATTTGAGCTGCCTGAATGCATTAAAAACACTGGCATTATGGAAATGAGACAAGCTTTGCAAGACAAGGAGGACTCAAAAACACTAAAATCAAAAATGAGAGAAAAAGTTAGACCAAAATTGGGAAAGATTGATATCGATTACCAAAAGTTGCATGATGCCTTTTTCCGCTACCAAACCAAACCAAAAATGACAATACATGGTGACCTGTACTATGAAGGTAAGGAATTTGAAACTAGATTAAAAGAAAAGAAGCCTGGAAATCTATCTGATGATTTAAGAGCTGCTTTAGGCATGCCTGTTGGTGCCCAATCCAATAAAGTTCCACCACCATGGCTTATTGCCATGCAGCGTTATGGCCCACCTCCTTCATATCCAAACCTTAAAGTAATGGGCTTAAATTGTCCTATTCCTGAGGGGTGTGCCTTTGGTTACCATGCGGGTGGTTGGGGAAAGCCCCCAGTTGATGAACATGGAAGGCCGTTGTATGGCGATGTGTTCGGAACCCAATCAGCAGAGTTTGCTGCCCGAGATGAAGATGATGATGTTGATCGCAATGCATGGGGAGATTTGGAATCTGAGAGTGAGGAGGAATCCTCAGAGGAAGAAGAGAGTGAAGATGAGGAAAAGGCCCATCCCGACGACTCTGGTTTTGTTACTCCTGCCGAAAGTGGTATGGTGACACCCAGTGGAATCTCCACAGTTCCCACTGGCATGGAAACACCAGACATGATCGAGCTCCGTAAAAAGAAGATTGAAGATATAATGGAAGGGCAAGAAACACCACAACTCTACCAAGTTCTGCCAGAAAAAACCCCTGGAGGTCCTGTTGGCAGGTCTATGATGGGTTCTGCACATGTATATGATGTTCCAGCTCCTAGAAGAGGAGTTGTGGCTGGGGGAGGTGCAGATATGGAGGGAGTGGAGGTTGCATTAAACCCTGAAGAACTAGAACTGGACACTGTTGCTATGGCTGCTAAATATGAGCAAAGAGTGCGCGAACAAGAAATGGTTCAGAAGGAGGACTTTAGTGACATGGTTGCCGAGCATGCTGCCAAACAGAAAAAGAAGCGCAAGGCCCAGACACAGGACACTTCAAGGTCTACGAAGAAGTACAAGGAGTTCAAGTTTTAAGGAGTGTAGCTCAGCAAACCAAGTGATCCGCTGGTTGTCACTTTTTAGTGACTGTGTTGCAAATGTGGTGCATATCATACCCACAAGATCGAAAATGCATTTTATGTCACTTTAAAATTGTGACTAGCTCAAACATGAGTTGCAGTTCAAACGCAATGTGTCAATTGTGAGGTAAACATGCTATGTCCAGACTGTAACATACCAAGGAATTTATATTTACAATTCCAGTAAAAGCCAGTGGACCCAGTNGTGACTAGCTCAAACATGAGTTGCAGTTCAAACGCAATGTGTCAATTGTGTGGTAAACATGCTATGCCCAGACTGTAACATACCAATGAATTCATATTCACAATTCCAGTAAAAGCCAGTGGACCCAGTTGCTCATTTTCAATCCTCAAAAGTGACTTAGTGATGAATTTTGTAAAAAAATTTTGGATTATTATTGAAACTGTCAAATAGAAGACAATAAATCTTGTGCATAGTATGTAGTCTTTTTATTTGCTTTGATTCTGCTAGTTTAGAAGCCGTAGCGTAGGGAAAGGACCAGAACCAACGTTTTTTTATAACTGCACAAAGCATTTACATTATCAAGCCCAACAAAAAATCGCTGATGCGGTTATGCGCAAAATTCCAAATATTAGGTGAAATGTGTAGTTCACGTTAAAAAGGATCTGTCAAAACAGCCGAGGTGTCCTTCAGACGAAACTTTTAAATTCTGTTCGTCGATTTTGCACAAAAAAATATTTACCTCTAATCAGGGTTATTTTCGGCAAACACAACTATTTCTAGAAAATGCTGAATTTGTGCAGGGAGGCCGACCGTAAAATCACGTGATGTCTGGTAGGTACGCATGATCGCACACGAGTAGTGCCTGCCTTCCTGCTAATTTCTTTCGCCAAGGCTGTGGTGTGGTGCGATGTGAGCTGACAGAGGCAAAGTCCAGCACTCGCTGTGCCTTAAACAAACTGAATGACGCTCTTTCGGTCGCGTTGTTCGAAAGTGACTTCTTTATTGTTTGCTTAGCGTTTTGAAAATCTAACGCAATTGTATTTACCTGTGACATGACGTGCAACGTTTGCCTAAAACAATTGTCCTTTAGTTGTGAAGATTACGAAAAGGATGCGTTTACGGTTAGGTTAAACCTCTTCAACTATTCAGTGCAATTTCAGCTGTTGTGTAATACCTTTTACTAGCTTAAGGTACACAGAATCTATGTGTGAGTCAAGACACATTTTGTTTTGAGTTTGTTATGTTGTGTTACACCTTATCCACTAAATATTGTAAATTTCTGGCGGCTTGCACGTTTTATTTACCGTCTGGGCATGGATCTTGATTGTATGACCAATTAAACTGCAATTTTGGTATAGTAACATACTCTTTTCTTCAGTACAAGACAACACAAAAATCGTTTTTGTAGGGCAAAAATGCTGTAAATCGGACTGTGTAAAAATGGACGTCCCAATTCAATTTCAGTTCCTTGCACCGAGTGCTGTGTTGCTGCTGGCGGTGATAGGAACAGGCTTAGTTGATCAAGTCTACACCGATATCGACCTGTCTAAACAGATAAACGTTGAGGATGGGGCTTTATGGATGTGTTTCCTGTTCTTCGTAACCGTGGCATGCATTTGGCGGAGTTACCAAGCGCGAAATCTGGCTAACAGTGGACAAATTACTGGCATGGATGTCGATTTTGTTGCTGTGCTAAACGCATTAACGTTCGCGCAGCTTGCATCCACATTCGGGGAGTTTCGCCTAAGCATCGATATTGGGAATAACGCTGTGCTCATCCGACGAATGAACGCTGTCTGTGACTGGAGTTTGCTGCTATTTCTTGGTTGGACTGTGATATGGGGCAGACACGTCAGACGAGGGTGGTAGGTTGTATCATCATCAAATGTTTTTACAAATATATAGTGTAACGCTGGAAAAATAATTGCGCATTACTTAGATTTAATATTGGAGGGCTGCAAAAAGGACTTGAGTTGCCCTAAATTGTAGGTGCAAATATCTGATTACATTTCAGGGATCTTCAACACAACCTGGTCATTTACTCCGCGTCATTGCTCGGATACTTTCCCGTATTGATCCACCGCACCTCGTTCTACTTTGTCCTTGGCGTTGCAGTCACCTTGAGCTGCATCGCGTTGTACGAGACCTACAAGATACACTACTACCGAAACAACGTGAAAAATCTGTTTTACTCACTTTTGCCAATTACAATCTGCTTCTACATCTTTCGTCTGTTTGCATACGCATTTGCTGGGTATGGTTGGTATTTGACCTACGCCCATGTCACGCTCTTTGCTCTGATGTCGTCCCTCACAAACCGCTTGTACGTGCAAATTCTCAAAGAAGTAAACGAGCACAAGCACTGATAATTCAAATCGTTCAAAGCTCGTTTGACTTTCCTTTTGACGTTTTGGCAATCAGTTTTCTTTCGCACGCTTCAAATGAACTAAATGCCTTGCTATTGTGTCTAACAGCATGGAAGGGCCAACAAAGAGTCATTTTTGCCAAATATTGTGTGTCTTGTTCGGTGTCGTAATAAACTTTAAACGCTATATGGGCAACGCGTGGCTATTGCAGCCCTGTGCTGTGCTTGGCAAGAAATATGATTGTATCACAAATACATCTTATCTGTTCTGTACTGTATCCTAAGCCGCTTTGTTTGCTTGTAATTGTATTTTGTCGCAGATGGTAATTCCCATGCGTTGCATTTGCGCAATTAGGAACCAAGCGCTTAGCATTTTAGGTTAAACCTTCAGACATGCGGTGTTTTTAAGTGTTGCCTTCCGTAGGGTTGTCCCCCTCTAGTATGAGATTGTTAGTAGTATTAGAGACTAGTATGATAACTTCTCAGTAGATTGTTTGTTGGGATTGAAATACGTCGGGGGATTACCAGGGACAAGAATGGCAGTATGGCCCAAACCGTCCTGCAGCAAAACCACGTGGTGGTACGAAACGCCCTTCGCAATGAGGTACGAAGTAGGCACAACCCAATGCGTATTGTACCGTACTGCTTTCCTTGACCAAGGAGTCAAGGACGGCAGTTCGGTGCATTGGTACAGTACAGTTCAGTACGCAGCTAGAATTATTAAAAGGTGCGGTACGCCTTTCGCAACGAGGTTCGTAGTGCACTCAACTCGATAGCTTAAGTACCTTGCCGTGCCATACTGCAATCCTTGGTCAAGGATGCAATCTTGAAAGTGAGCAACCGCAGGTAGACACGTGAAGTTGGGCAGACTGTTAGGGCTTGCTGATAAAGCTTTGAGAATGCAAACAGCAAGAACGAAAAAAAACATGATAAGCGTCTGGCAGAAGTTGATGAAGGGAAGCCAAGAAGTGTGAAGTCAGGTGTTTAGATTGAAATTCCGATTAAAATTTTAAATGTGGTCTGATGTTTCTTTTTGGAAGTTCCCTAGATGCACGAAGAGGACCAGTATTGCAACTTTGTAAGTTAGAAACGCGAATTGACAGAAGCCAACAGCTGTTATATAGAAACCATACAAACAGCCGGATACCATGCGCCTGTGCACAGACAACGCGTAAGTTGAATTGACAATGGATGATTTCTTCCAAGGAGTGTGGGCTTTTCAAATAGTTTACGCAAGTGCAGAATGTACGATTTCGTTGTGTAACGTTTAGTATGATGTTTGTATACTGGCGTTAGGATAAATATTGCTTTTGAATGCATCGAAATAATAACGCAATTTTGTTGCTTGTGTTTAGATCAAAAAGGCAGTTCAGGTATAAAAAATCATGGTGCTGCTTGAGAATGATGCGTTTCTCACGGAACTGACAACTCTATATCAAAAGTGCCGTACTTCAGGCACAGTGTATGTGACCATGAAAAAATATGATGGACGTACGAAGCCCAAACCCCGACCAAACACAAAATCAAAGAAAAGGTCACAGCCTCAAGCACCCGTCGAAGGACTGTGCCTTATTCGAGCAACGAATGGCAAAAAGAAGCTGAGCACTGTAGTAAACTCCAAGGACATAAACCGATTTCAGATGGCCTACACAAGTGTATTGCGAGCCAATCTAGATGGACTTAAAAAGCATGGAAAGAAAAAGTCAAAACCCTCTACTAAAGTAGCACAGCAATGATTTCTTGATTTGTCCNCTACACAAGTGTATTGCGAGCCAATCTAGATGGACTTAAAAAGCATGGAAAGAAAAAGTCAAAACCCTCTACTAAAGTAGCACAGCAATGATTTCTTGATTTGTCCTTTCGTTTTGATGTCTCGATGTTTTGTGATGTCAGAATGTTGAATATATTGGGTGTGATTTCTGGGAAAATATTTTTTGCAACAGCTGCATTTATTTATTTGCAATTACTGTAGAGTGCAGTATATGATATGTAAGATTGCAATTTTCAATTCAAATTGTGGACACCTTTATTGGTAATGATAAAAATACTATTTTTGTTTAAAAATGGAAATTGCATTTTGTGGATTATCAGTCAGATATATTACTTTTTTCAATCAACTTCTATGGCGTTATTTGTCCTATTTGCCACTGCCCCCTGTCTCTGTCATTTTTTATGATAGATAGTTGAAAATGCAAATTTCCATGCAAGTGAAAAAACATCAAAACATCTTTTGTTTTAGGTTATAATTATTTGAGTTAAAAGACAGTACAGAGAGATGTACTATAAAAATGAAATTGGTTGTGGTTTGAGAATGCTTTTGTGTGTGACATTCAACTGTTAATGTTATTTTTTTGCCTCCAGGTGTTAACTACAACTAAGAAAAATGTGGTTCTTGTACATTTTGTCATGGATATCTTTAGGCCTACAAATATTGTTTATAACCCTTGCAATAGGTAAGAATATGCTTGCTTGATTGTATTTGGGCAAAACTATGTTTTCTTTTTCTGAATTTTGTCATATTGTTGCAGCTGCTGCTTTATACTATCTTGCTGAATTAATAGAGGAATACACTGTGATGACAGCGAAGGTGCTGCGAGTAATGTTAATCGTAAGTAAGCTATTTAAAAATGTAGTGAACTTGCAAAATAATATGTTACATTTAGTGGTTTGAGTTTGTAATAAATGATCTGCAGTATAGACCAAATAAAAATAGGGTATTTAGACATGTAAACATGTTTGACAGGCATCCTGCGTCATTTATGTGGGCTTGTTAATATTCGAGGGATTTCCTTTTGTTCTAATAGCAGTGGGCCTTTTCACAAATCTTGTTGAATTTGGACTGCTACGGCGTTTCCCATTTATTGAATTAACTTCGCCGAATTTCATTCTTACTGTTGGTAAGTTATGCAGTTGGTATTAAACAAACCAAATCACCTGTGCCAATAAAAACTCCTTTACATTTTAGTTTTGGTGTTTATCAACCACTATTTTGCTTTCAAATACTTCAGTGACGTTTATCACAACTTTTCTGAGGTATGTTTGTGTTTATTTTCATAAATATTGTGGAAAATTGTATTAAAAGCATCAGCTATCAATGTTTGCAAAATGAGCTGTAAGCTCACATGAAAAACAGGTAAACAATAAACAATACGATACCATTACACATGTATGACAACAATAGAATATTCGCTGTACGTTTTTATTTGAAACCAATATGTCCTAATACATTTTAGGTGTTGGCATTTTTCACGCTCTGCCTTTGGATGATTCCATTCACATTTTTTATATCTCTATCTGCAAGTGACAACGTCCTTCCGTCAACAATGCAACCTTTGCTCACACCTAGTGATGGTATGTAGCAAGTTTTACCATTGAAAGTTGTTAAATTACTTTTTTACTAATCTTGATAGCTTTAAATCACTATTACTGAAAGGTAGTCAAGTGCAAAGAGGACCAGTGCGTTTGTCTCTTCGTGAATTTTTTTTCATATTTTCCTATTTTATCAAAAAAATTGTCACCACATCTTCCATCAGGGGATTATTTGTGGGCCCTCAGCTTTATTAATAGGAAGTATAAGCTTAAATATTTGGAAGGAAGTGGAGCATATTTTACATGACTTCAGTAATTATTTCTCTCAAAAAAACATTTCGCTTCTTTACGTTGGCTTGTGAAGCATGTTGGACAAAATTGCACTTTGG
>QXVZ01013908.1:0-11996 GCA_008931825.1 Phallusia fumigata | reverse complement strand
TTGAATATAAATAAAATCTAAGAAACAAAAGAGTTTTAAACTCTTGCAAAAAACAGTTAAGTAAAAGGTAAGTACAATCAGGTTGGAGAATCACAGAATCATTTTTGCAATCAACGCATTGACTTACACGTTTTCAATTTTTAAATTAGGCGAACAAAATTGACTGCAGTGCAGCAAACAAAAAATAGGAACTCCTTTGTTGCAATGAAACCTAATTTAGCTCAGTAGGTGTCGCTGTAGTGATCAATATTACAAGGGAGTTCCCCCTGGTGAGATGAATGAACGATAAAGATCGTATATGACGTTTGTCCATTACTGTTTGAGAAAGTGTGACAAAATGGAAGTTTGTTTTGTTTTTTGACAAAGATGAAATGGAAATATTTTTATTCCTTTGGTGGTCAACATTGTGACGCCACGGTGGTGATAGAGAGCAGATGTTTAGCTGCAAATGAGGTTGTGACATGATGAAAAACTTTCGTTTTGCAATGCAATATCCGGAAGTTCAGTTGCAAAACTACTATAAACGATGAAAAAATATTAAATTCTGTTAAACCGCAAAACGTATAAATTACTTACATCGACAAAAAATGGAAATTGATGTGCTTAACAAAGCCGGCGCTGAAAGTATTTGACCGGGTAAAAGTTGTAGGTGTTTCCAAACCTTATTCCAAAATAAAAGCTCGTAGGAGAAAAGGCATTAAAAAAAGAAACTTTTACTGTACAGCATGCAAAAAAGTAGTTGACACTTCACCTAATTAAAACGAGCATGTAACAGCAAACGCAACCACTTTAAAGAAACTTAACGGATGGCACGCAGGGCGTTCTTTCAACAACGTGTCGAGCGCAAGTGCCGTGCTCACGCTTGGGTTACCTCAGGTCGAATGACGTCATACGGCAAGCACGCACGTACGAACAATTGAAGCGCATGTAGGTGAAGTATGTCGCTCGTGATATATAAGCTGCGTTCAGCGGGATGTTGGCATTTCGACGTGCGCGCTTTGAAATTACATTGTAGCCGGATGGCGTTAGGTGCGTTTCCTGAAAGAAAGTTTTTTAATGAGTCTTTTGTAGTAAATTGCAGCCATGTTTTTGCAGCATGGCAAGGGAGCTTGTGACAATTAAAGTTATTTAGCAATTTGACATGTTTCTTTTTGATTTACATTTTGTATTCTCAGTGGGCGGAAACTAACGAACCGTTATTTCCCCACATTCACACAGCTCTCTACCTGTTTTTTTACTGCAAGCCCTTTATTCTTTTTTGTTGGTTAAACTCAAGCAGTGATTTCATTTCTCTGAAGAAAAGTACTCATAAGGAAGGCGTTGAGATTAGGGATTTGTTTGAAACATGTCAGTATTAACTTAAAGTTGCGCAAGTAATAAAAACCATTGGCAGTGTGTTGCCTATTCGTGGGACAGTGTGTCCGATTTATGAACGATTTCTTAATTTTTTTTTCATGTGAAAGGGTGGAAATCGTTTTCGCATCCATTCTTGACAATTGGATGTGTTCTTTTGTTTGCGTTTGTTTCTCAACATATCATTTAATTCAAAAACAAACCATAGCTATACTTATTATTGCAGAAATAAAGCAACTGTAGAATGGCGGTCAAAACTGATCAATCAAGCTTTCTAAATACCTCCGTCATTCCTGTGTTTTTTTTCTTATCTCTTTTGCTGCTGATCGTTTGGCGAAGGCGGCCCCGTACATTTCCTCCCGGCCCCAAAGGCGTGCCCGTGCTGGGTGTAATCCCGTTCTTGTACAAGGACCCGCCACGTATATTGCGAGATTGGGCTCGAAAGCATGGAGATGTGATGGCTGTTCGCATGGGCAGGAATGAGGTGGTCGTACTCAGCGGATATAAAACAATACATGAGGTATTAGTGTGATATGTCCACCCGCTTTATAAAGCAATAGTCATTTACTTTTAAAATTTGGATGATGTGAAACAAGCATAGGAACACAGGACACTAACTTGAAGAGTTGTTTAAAAGCACAAAATTATCACTTTACACTGATGATGACAACAGCGATTGTTAAAACGTTCGCATTACTATGTATTTACTTTTCAAACTCTCTGGAAATAATATTTTTAATTAGGATGCAAACTATTGAGAAAGGGTATTAGATTTTTTCCTACGTTTTCCTATGAATACAGTTTACATAAAGTATGTTTTAGTACTGCTAGTTTGTATGCAATGTTTGACAGCGGCACGGCCTAATAGCTTCCTGTGCTGCAATTCCACTTAGCAGTCAGTTTCCATGAATTCTGACGGATGTCCTTTTCGCACCTTTAGCATATCAGTTAATCACATGTTGTGTTGAAACAAACGGTGACACAGGCAATTATGACGTACAAACTACGTAGAACGGGAACTTACTGCATCGCTTACTCATTTTATTGATTGGTAACAGCTATTACTATAGTACTGTAGTGATTGACGTGCTGCGGTACTTCCTCTCGTTTTGCTGGTAAACCATGAATTTTTTATTAGACGGATAAAGGTGTTTTTTGTATCCTATGATTTGGGTTTGCTTCTATCTTAATAAAAATCCTAAATTTAAAAAAGACATTAAAAAGTTGTATTGGTCGTTTTGTAGTTATTTTTCCAAGCATTTTAGTGCACCTAAATCGCTTGCATATAGAAAACTCAACAGTACTTTATATCGATGACAATTTTATTCGAATTTTCATTAAATTGGTGCTGTTCATTTTCACGTAAACTTAATATATCGACCTATCACACAACACTATTACACACTGCATAGTTTGTGGATGACATATTTTGACATTTGTTTCCTTCGAATTCAGGCCCTTGTCACGAAATCAGATGCCTTTTCCGGGCGTCCTTTCTCTTTGGTAATGCACAAAATCTTCCACAAAAACTTGGGCCTGTCGTTTTTGGATTACAGCCAGCGGTGGAAATGTCAACGGCAGTTTGGCATAAAGATTTTGAAGGGGTGAGCGGCCAATTTTCTACTTCAGTTACGATCCAATTTCACCCATTTTGGGGTGTATTTCTACCTTCGCTCGAGGATTTTGTCATTGTACGCCCTCTCAAAGACTTCGCCACGGTTGGATCAAGCATTGTTAAGGTTTAACAATGGCCTTATTGTTTGAAAAGAGTCTGCCAGGCTGGGAACTGTTTCGTTTATTCAAACAATGGGCTTGGCATTTTTTGTTGGTCTTCACGCACCGTTTACACTTTACAGCAGGAGTGGGCAATTATCTTTTCTATGATGCAACATGGTAAAGAGAAAATTTTGGGTCAGAACTCAATTCTGCCTAAAATTAAATGCATTTCTTAATAAAAAGCAGGAAATGGCATTGTTTCGACAAGCTTATTAAGAGTATATGTTTTGACTAAGCACTAAAACAATTAGGCTGCCCTACAAAATATGTTTCTTCAATCGAATATGTTTGTTTTATAATTCCACATTAGCTTAAACGGGACGGTCATGGTCAACCAAGGGGCCGTATGTGGCCTGGGCGCATATTGCATAAGTCTACTTTACGGCATCTTATTTTTGCAAATATGATATATCTCGACACACAATGAAAACTGTACTTTCGAGGAATGAAACTACTGTACTTGGTGCCAATTTCGTGACCGCAGTATCGTTATGATCACACAAAACGGTCACATGCTTAGGTTTTCGGGCCAACGACGTCAAACGTTAATAGGAACTCGTTTCAGGGCGAATTAATGACAATTAAATTGTCGTTCATTATCCATTATTTGTTAAAAAGGATGATATCCACGTCCGGATGCACAGATGTTTACAAACGTTTTAAATCATTTACCACAAACAGATTTATTATTACTCTATCTCAGGGCTCGACAACCTTCCAAACCCAGACTGCCAGTTTACAAAATATGTCAAAATGTTAATGAATTTGTGTGTCATGTTAATGAGGTCACTGCTTCAAAACAATGAGGCCGCGCAACTTGGCTCACAAAATGTGATGAATCATGAAACCGTAAACCACTTGCCTGTTCATGAATAATCCGTGGCAAGCTTGCCAGGGGGTAGCGGCCACTCTCTACCGTACAGCGTAAATTTCTCAAAATTAAAAAGCGTTTTTTTTTCAGTGTTGGAATCGGCCGCAAAAGCATCGAGAGTCGCATCATGGAAGAAATGGAATACTTTGTTGATTCGCTTGTGAAAATGGAAGGGAAGCCGTTCAGCTTAAGGGTGAGTTCACTTGACCTAAATGTGTAAGTACTTTCATATCAAGTGCAACTACATGAGTGTTTAATTCACTACTTATACTTGTGTTTGGACAACAGTGGTGTAAAAAGTAGAAACCTGGGGCTAGTTTTAATATTGTGAACTTCCAGGTAATTACTTTGTAATCTTCAGCTATAACGGATGGTCTACGCAAATTTGTGGCAGTGGTTTTAAAATTTCTAAGGAATCTGACCACAGATAATAAAATGCAAATATTTCTAAAAAAATGTACTTGTATAGACCGTCCGCTGTGCCTAAAGATTACAACGTAGATACCTAAAGAGTGATTTGCAAGATCACTAACATTTAACTAAAATCAAACTACTGAGTTTTGCAGTTGGTCAAGTTTACGCAATAAATTAAACTTTTTTTAGACGGTTCTAACGAGTGCTGTGGCAAATATCATCACAACTGTATTGCTGGGACGAAGATTCGACTACAGCAGCAAGGAATTAAGAAAGTTGGTGGATATTTTTGAGGAAAGGTGAGTTGAGTTTAAAACGCTTTTATATTGACTGTAACAAGACACTTGCAACTGAACTTTAAAGTGTCTGTTGTGTTTCTCATTCTTTTTCCTCATACGTTGTCCAGATAACGCTTTGAAAAAACTCGTGGCCCACTGTCTCATTAGCACGGCAAGCTTCCCCCATTTTCAGCTTGTAACGCAAACACGCATAAACTAAAGCAAGGCTTCCAAAACTTTTTGGCCTGCGACCTTTTTTGATTTCAAAAATTTTTCTCCGACTATTAACGTTTCACGGAAAAAAGCAATTCAAAGTATACATTTGCTGAAAGAGTACTACTAGAAGGCAAAACTGTTTCACCATGACGATGTTAGAAAACTTCAAGAATTTCGTGTACTCGTGACCCACAAAAATGGTTGCGCGACCCCCTGAAGGGTCACATCAACCCCTAATTTAAGAAACTCTGAACTAAAATATAGCTTCCTATTTCTTGGAAATGATAATTGGGATTCTAACATTCTTACCTTGCTCCGTGGCTCATTTGCAAATTGTTCTACGGCCCACTGGTCGAGAAACACCGACCTAGGTTTATAGATAACCAGCACTGTAATTAAGAAATCGCGAACCATGTTTAAAATAGTTTGACTTTGGTTTAAAACAAACCCACAGACTGCATTATTTGACTAGTTTTATGATTTTGCAAAAATTACACAAAGTCCACCTGAACGTGTTATGTCGGTTAGTGTGACACATTTATTTATTGTTTGCGAAACATTTTGCCCTCCTAACTGGATTTAAAAGATAATATCGGTGACGAAAGTGCAAAGTCGAGCATATGGTATCGGTTGTGAGAAGGGGGCATTATGTGTCTGGCCTTACACGTTTTAACCAATTTGTTTATTTTAGTCCACATACGAACACACAGGGCGTGAATTGAGTAAGTGTCAATTTGAGAACGCAACAACATGTAATACCGGTTGTTTGAAGGTTATCGCTCGTGTAAAGTTTTTTTTAAGGGATGATCCATTTCATTTCGATTCGACCTAGATAACGGATAACAGTTTGCGCGTCAGGACGTTTTGTTATGACGCCACTACAAACATTATGGCGTCATTTTGCGGTATTGAACTATTTACCTGTAGTGTCCCAGTACTTTGGTTTAAGCGCTTCGAAGTGCGAGTCATAAAACGGGATCTTATACATCTTTGTATTGGTTCTGGTAAAAAAGGGGGCTATTCGCACCCATTCGTTCAAATCCAATCCTGCCACCCTCAACCCCATTTTGCCAACGCACCAAGCAGTTAGGTTGCTATGGAAAGTGGACGAATATTTTTTTCTGTTTCAGTTTTTCGCAAGGCAGCACCGGGCCTCTTTTCTACATGACGATGTTCGAAAGCAGTTTGCGTTTTGTGCCGCCGTTCCGGGGCGCCTACATGACGATCTCCAAAAACCTGAACCACATGAGGGGTAGGTTCATAAAATTAAGTTGTTTTGCTTTGAGATACTGTATGATGGAAAACAAAATGCTATTTCCAAAACCGAACCTTTGTTTTCAATACCGATGTAGCAATATAACCTCTGAACAGGAATAGCTTCACAAAGCTAAACTTCATTCAACCGAGAAAATATAAAAGGAAATTCAAAGGCCTGCATAAAAACGTTGAAAAACTGCCGTCATTTATTAGCACTTTTTACATGCATGAAACTTACGATACCTATATAATAATTACCATTTGCATTCTGACTCCAATAAACTAGAAGGTGTTTCACATGGTCTCTTGCTTATCCACAGATTTTATTCGATGCCAGATATCGACTCACATTGAAACTTTTGACAAAAACGACCTCCGCGATTTTTGCGACGCTTTTTACGCCGAGATGACCAAGGAAAGAAATGAAAGCAATGGAGATTTTCATGTGAGGAAAACACTTCTTTTGTTTAAACATTATCCCAGGACCTATATAGGTACAACCCAGGGGCGTGGAGGACGAGGTTGTGCTCGGCGAATCCTTCTTAAGGCTTTTTCCTTTTCTTGAAATACGCCTTTCAATTTCAATGAAAAGAGTAGTTTTTGTTGGTTACGCGTGACAGATTGAAGATTTAACAAAACGAACTTAATTGATTAAGTGTTGTTCGGTCCGGCGGCACAATAGCACTACAACAATCATAATGCGGGATGTACAAATTCTTAGTGTTATAAATACAGCGTTATAGATGAATGAACCAGAAAATAGTACTAATGACACCCAAGGCCAATACGACATCCCAATAAGACAAAACCGAATATGTTACAAACAAAATCGACGTTTTGTTGTCAAGGGGTAAGTGCGATATATCCTTCGGCAATTCTGAAGTTGATTGTAATACTTTTATTACACAAGTTTTCTCAATAAAACAACATGTTTGTTTCAAATTTTGCGGTTTTATTTGCCAAGAATTTCGAAATACGGATGTAGAGCAGAAGTGGGCGGTTAATGCGTCAAGTGCAATTTTAAGATTTAATGTTGTTGGTTATAAACACAACAAGCTACTTTCTCGGCATGCGGTTGTTTTGAAATTAGCATAAATGACAGAAATAGATCTGCCAGAACTCTGGCATTTTAGCTATGTACTATGTCATCATCTTTTTAGTTTACATGTCGAAACGTTTATTCGTCAAAACGATTACATATTATTCCAGTGTAGCCCTTTCTCTATCAAGTTACCATATTATCGTCTGCAATTGGGGCAAATTTGGAAGGTCTTCGCTTATGTTCAGTCATTTAGGGTTAAAATTGTTGATATGAAAGTGCAATGATTTTATACACGGGATTTCCTGTTGCGGCTGCTCATCAAAAAAATTGTGTTACTTTGCATTTAAGTAGCCTCATCGCGTAACAAGTCCACCATTGTTTTGCAGATGGAGCAACTTGTCCATTACATCCAAGACCTTCTGGTTGCTGGGTTTGAAACGACAACAAGTACGCTGCTGTGGGGAGTTTTGTGTTTGCTTCATCACGAAGACGCGAAAGCCAAAATCTACAACGAGATCAAAGAAGTAATTGGTAAGCACAGCANAATCTACAACGAGATCAAAGAAGTAATTGGTAAGCACAGCACGTAGAACAGTAGCGTTATTTTTATCATGGGGCCACATAGAAAATAAAAACTGTAATAGAGGGCTGGGCCGAAAGGCTTAACACAGTTCTACATGATATTAATTATATTTGGTTAAAAATTGCTGTAAATAGGATTGTTTTGACAAGCTGGTAGGAGTATATGTTAAGCTACGCAATAAAAGGTGAGGTTACCTTACCAAAAGTGTCATTTATTCAACCAAATATGTTTATTTTGTAATTGCAATAGCTTTAACGGGCCGGTTAGAGTCAACCAAACGGCCGTATCTTGGCCCGGGGGCGTACAATGTCCAAGTCTGAGTAAACAACACTGCCGTTTATACATTACTTTTTTTGTCTTTTCGGACCATAGGCCATACCGAATGAAAAATGCGTTTATGTTACGGTATGTACGGTAAGGTGACGTCACCGAGGTTTTTGATGTGACGTCACAAAGCAGGTATGGTGACGTCACCGAGGTTTATTCTGTGTCGTCACAAAGATTGGGTTAAAGTTCCGGTGTACCCCTTACCCCTTTTTCAAAAACCTGTTGCAAACTAAACCTTATTAGTAGCCAAAATTACGTAACAAAAAACAGTATGATGTCATAAACGTATTTGACACCAAATCATTTAGGTTAGGCGCGTTCAGACATTTACTGCATACCACTGTTGGAGCACATATGACCCCAAAGTTAATTGGGTCATACCAATCTGTGCGATGACCACATTGACATGCCACCGTTAGTGACAATCACGTGTGTGACAGGCAGGGCCTACAAGAAAAGTCTTTAGGTCGTTCCTCCTGATATAAGCACCAAGTAGTTGCGAAATTACGTGAAACAACAAAAAAAAGAAGGCTAAGTAATGATGTATTGTGCATAAAACTTCAACAAATGTCCATTCAATAATCACATGAAATACTATGTTTAAATTACCACATATTTATTGCATGTAAACACCACTGTAAAACAATTTGTTTCAGTCCTGCTGGACTGGGTAGCGGGTTTGACAATTTTCACACCCTTGCGACATCGCCTACGCACCATTGACGACATTTTTTTAAAATCACGTTTCTGTCGAAAGTCAGCAAGGCCTGTCTGCGTCATTGCGTCGCATTCTGGAACTGTCACTTTTTCGCGCTATCACGTTTTGCGTCTCGGAAGTGTGATAGTTGCACCCGAGAACGTCTGCGTAGCACGTGTGGTAATTAAAACATCGTTTTGATGTCATCGTGGTTCGATAGCTACTTAGTCGGCAATCCGAAACAAGTTTAAAAATAGTTACAACATTGTGTTCCACTTTGCTTAAATGCCGGCCGCGAGTAAGATACGTCATAAAAGAAGTGACAATGGCGTCATGGCTTTATTTTGATAAACGATAAATATTTTTCATTTGAGTTTCCATTAACCCTGTTTTGGTTTCGAATTCTAATTTCAAGCCAAATTTTGTTTTTAAATTAACAACATCTTCCAGTTTCTGCTTTAAATCCCATGGAACCCCTTCCCAACTATTGAATCGTATTTACCTGTATTAGATTTGTTTAAAACTGGTAGCGTTAACCACGTGATGTGACGTTTGCAGGCGAAGGGGGATCCCCACATTTACGTCACCGTCTCAGCATGCCCTACACGATGGCGTTTATTGAAGAGATCCAGCGTTTTCGCGCGGTCGTTCCAATCACCCCCTCACATNATCTTCCAGTTTCTGCTTTAAATCCCATGGAACCCCTTCCCAACTATTGAATCGTATTTACCTGTATTAGATTTGTTTAAAACTGGTAGCGTTAACCACGTGATGTGACGTTTGCAGGCGAAGGGGGATCCCCACATTTACGTCACCGTCTCAGCATGCCCTACACGATGGCGTTTATTGAAGAGATCCAGCGTTTTCGCGCGGTCGTTCCAATCACCCCCTCACATAAAACCACTCAAGACGTTGAATTGAACGGTCACGTGATACCAAAGAACACAGAGGTATGATGGATGGATTGGTTTACTCGAATTTTGACTAGTTGTAAACTGGCCTTTTAATCTGGGTCACAAGTCAAAGAGAATTAATTTTAGTTGAAGGTCACTAAGCCGAGACTTCTCCGTAAGATCGAAGATTTTTCATTTGCTAGTAATTCACCACTATAAATTCCTTAAGTTCTTTGTTTAAGTCTAGTGGATTCATTTTTTAACAGTAACTCAAATCAAATCCAGTAGTATTTAGTATGTTGGTTGTATCGGGCTGAAAGCAGGTTCACATGTCTCCAATCTATGATTAGATTAATGTAAAACGTACTTAGTACTATCGTCAACAAAAATACTATAGTTCATTAAAAAAAATTTTTAAAAACGCGTTTGTTTAAATGTTCGCAACATCAGTCCTGAAATGAAGTTATGTATGTTACCTTCCATTTTTTACCTTTGCGACGAGAACTTTTTGTGTAAAAACAAAAAAACTCACCTGATTGACACAAATACCTCTTGATTAATCCGAATCGTGCGTTATTAAATTCGACTATCAACGCAAATATTCACATATTTTTGCGCAGGTCATCGCAAACTTGTGGTCAATCCAACACGACCCGACGGTGTGGCTTAATCCGGAGGAGAGGCATTTGACTTCTGATGGCAAGTTCTCAGCCAGTGATAAACTCCTCGCCTTCTCTCTGGGACCTCGCAGATGCCCTGGGGAAGATATCGCCAAGGCGGAAATCTTTCTCTTTTTGGTTTCTATGCTTCAAAAGTTTACCTTGGGCGCAGACCCGAACTCCAAGTGCCCGCCGTCTGTNAGCACGACCCGACGGTGTGGCTTAATCCGGAGCACTTCATCCCGGAGAGGCATTTGACTTCTGATGGCAAGTTCTCAGCCAGTGATAAACTCCTCGCCTTCTCTCTGGGACCTCGCAGATGCCCTGGGGAAGATATCGCCAAGGCGGAAATCTTTCTCTTTTTGGTTTCTATGCTTCAAAAGTTTACCTTGGGCGCAGACCCGAACTCCAAGTGCCCGCCGTCTGTGCACAATGGTTGCCACGGTTCGGCCTTCGTTCCATCACCCTTTGAAATTGTTATAAATCAAAGGCGATGATCAAGGGTTTTAGACAAAATGGGAAAAAAGATATCCAGGTACGGATACTTTAATATGGCAAAGGTTCTGGGATAAGATCGGTGATTCCCAACAAGTTGTGTATTTAGGGAATATTTATTTTTTTTACTGAGAATTTTACTGAGTAAACTTTTATTTCATGGCATCCAATGCTTCGACATATCTTACATTGCTTTTGACATTGATGCTGTCGTTATTTTTATTTCTGCACCGTGTCGTTCAGGCATGTGCTTGATTTTCGTGGTGGCTATGTACTCAATGAATGAAGGATTGTGCGACTAGCTTGTGCTCATAAAGATTCCGCCGTACAACTGCCCGCTGTGTGCTGCAGTTAAGATAGAAATTTTACATTTCATTTTTTTGATTTTTGATTTGAATTGTGACTATACATGCAATGTTTGATTGAAGTTTGTTCCTTTGTTTAATTTTACCCTCGGGTTGGCAGATCAACAGTCTGAATGCGATTGCTTACATCGAGTCCTTACCATATTGCAGTTCCGTTGGATAATTTTTCCTTGTTTTTTTGACATGAGAAGTTCAATATATTGGGCTCCGCTGGGTTGAGGCAATGCCGCTTACGCAACCATCGGATTTGATCCCACGACCTTTCGATAACAAAGCGGTTGCATTAACCAGTCGGCAATCTTGGCTTAAGTCCCTTAGTGTTTCGAAATACGAATCGTGGACCGTATTAGACGATCTCATGGCCTTGAAGCGTTTTGCTATATAACCGCTGTTCAGATTTTTTTTATTTTTCCGTTTGGCGACTCTTTACTGCCCGTTTGTGGTTATCTTGCTGATTTGTATCTTCCGAAATGTGGCGCTTAGATGATCATGTACATTATCGTATGTGCTTGAAAAAAAGTCCTGATGGGCGAGCACTTGGTCGAATGGTCTGAGGGGGGGGGGGGGGATACAGACATAAAAACCTGATCGGGATTAGTTCTCGGGATCGTCCCGGGTCGAATCCCGTGAAAAAATATCGAAATTATGTCGTAACCACGTTGGAACATCTCTTTATTACGCGAAACCAAACTTTACTACTAGAATTGAAACACACTTAAGGTTATTATGCATGTACGATCGTTTGCATCAAAAAACGTTTTGCATTATAA
>QXVZ01013906.1:0-13889 GCA_008931825.1 Phallusia fumigata | reverse complement strand
TTTATGCTGCAACTAAACCAATGCAATACAGCTTTTTGCGAACTAAAGAGTGTTGAACTTTTAGCCTTCCGAAGCTTAACCGATAAACCGGAGTTTATCTTTAGCAAACAAGTTCCATGAACAGCGACACGTGTTTTTCTCTTGTACGTATACCACCGATAAAATCTGTCAACAAATCTACAAATTGCTGTCTCCGCTTTTTGTCGAGCAATGCCCCTGGGACGACAAACTAAACGTCTGGAAAACTGGAGATAATAACTTTACAGCGAAACCAAATATTGCCTGGTAAGACATTGCTTATGAAGCTGCTTATGCGTTTCCCAACAATTTGTCCCCGAGATAGCCTACATGGTATTCTTGAACATACGTTAATTACTAAATGTAATTGTCCATTTTATCTATTAACGTCAGTTAATTCATCGCCACCCCTTTAAAATGCAATCTGATTATAATTTGTCAGACACCCTTTGTTGAGCGAATCAAACCCATTTTGTCAGGCCCCTAACCAGCAATCCATTGTTTTACAAAATAGTCCCCAACCAGTAACAATTACTTAATTGTTCGGATTTCCCCCACCCGGCCATCCAACTTATCTCATAGGATTTCCTTCAATTGAAAACTCAGACCAGTTTTAACTATGAATTGTATGCATGCACATATTGAATTCTGGGATCATCCCCTGAAGCTTTCATGCAGATCTACGATAANATTGGGCCTTTGTTTGAAATATATATTCGGTTTCAACACGAGACATTGAATACATTCGGTTTTGATCACACGAGACATTGAATTTCGTATCATGAAAAGCATTGTGTCGTGTGATATATCTGGCGACACAAGCTATTCTCCTCAACGCTACATGCGTTCTGATTTGGGGTAATTGTTTCATTGTTACCCTTGCCATTTTCGAATTAAAACGCGAAATAGAACCCGGAAGGTAGTAGTGGCTGAATGTTAGGGTGTCGCTATTCAATATGACTTGCAACGTAGTTTTTGACATTGTGTTAGAAAAAGACGTGTGTCCTTAAGAGTATTACATTACCAAAACCATTTTAACTCCCAACATCAAATTTTAACAGTTTTTGTGGTCATTCAAACAATCAAAAAATCCATTAGAAATTTATACAAAATATCGCTACGCTGGACTGCGTTAAGCTCGCTTGCAGTCTCGTTTTGGGCATATCAGGTCGTGCGTTTCGATGTGTCCCTCAAAACTTAATGGTTAAGCCGGCATGGACTACAACAATGCCATAGTTAAGACATTATGACTCCTAAGGAGAAAGGAAAATAGATGGATTTTGTAGATTGAAAATGGACCAAAAATATTAGCTATGAAAATCCTACATTCACTTTGATGCGTCCAGGGTGCATTGATGATATAACGTGGTTTTGCTGTAATGTCCGGGTTAACCTCAGGGTGTACTGTAAATGTGTTGGTCGGTATTGTTTTCTGGTTAGGTATTGTTTTAATACAACGGTTGGAAAACTTTCTGTGTGTTGTCTGTGGAACGTGATGTCAACATTTTGGTCGATTTGGATTTTTACTCGAAAAACTGTATGGCTGTAGTTTCCCAAACATATAAAAGTTTACACAAAGATGACTTACACAGACGAATTGAAAATTTGATTTAGTGTTGTAATTGTTGTAAGACGAAATTTGCAACAAAGCCGACTTGGGTCCCCTAGAGCAGTATTTCTTAACATTTTTCTTTACACATCCCAGAACGTTTTCGTGGCTCACCGTCTCGTTAGCATTGAAGCTTTCCTCATTTCAGACTCGTTGTGACCCAAAAATGCATAAAGTATAGCGATTTGAGAGCAGCTTTTAAACACAGTCAACTAGTTCTTAATTCTTGGAGATGATAATTGTGTTCCAAACATTTTTTCGTGACAATTTGCCAACAGCTGTTTGGCACACTAGTTGGCAATGGCCTAGTTAAGAAACACTGCCCTTGAGGTTTTCAACTAGGCTTTCTAGTTTCAAAATCGCCAAGCGGAAAAAGTATATGCTCATAAATTCGTTTTTATCTATTTTAGGCCAAAAGTCTGTATTTTTCAACCACAACGATTTTGTTTTTGGACAGTTTTGTTCACAGGTGTTAGGAATATAAAACTCTAAACAGGGTAAAAAACGTGTGACTCTTTGCACACCCTCATTGAAAATAGTTTCAAACTTTCACCGTGTTTGTAAGACAGCTGACTCACTTTTTTCCAGACTTGTTTTCCTGTAGCAGTATCGAGTAGCCAAAATGTATTCCGCGTTTGTTCGATCTGTACATAAACCCGCTGGACAGCTCCAGTACATTGAACGCTTCCGCTTGCGGTTTCAACGTAAGGAGAAACGGGCATAGAAACAAGACGGCGGAAATGAAGCACTTTTTGTGAAGTCTGCGGCCCTCCTTCCCATACATTGTCTCCAGGGTAATAAATGCGATCTCTTCACGACTTTTGTTACTTACATTGCTTTATCTCGGAGCGAGTTTGTTTTGGCCTGCAAAAAAAGGTGAGTTAGTTTAAAGGTGATTTTGTACATAAGCCAATGCAATTTTGATTTGCCTACAGTAGTAGAGTTTTCAACTATTTTAAAATGTGTTGTACACCATTGCAGAAGGCAAAACACCGATTTGCAAACGCCTGAAAGACTAGCTCCTATTCGACTTAAAGCTTCACGTTGAACTGACGCACTGTGATGTGGGTAAGTTTAATTTTGAACACTTCACTTCAACCTCATATAGGCCACAAAATTTCTGGTCCGCGATATTTTTGTTAAAATCTGGGCGTGAAAAATTGCACAACAATCGGAAAAGCGTTTGCAACAAAATCACGGGCCATTGCATTCAATCTACTTGATCTGATGTTTAGTTATTCTTTAGTCAATCAAAGCGAAGAAACTGTGCGCGTTGTTGTAACTTCGCGAAAAAACCCTTGTGGTTGTTTAAATATGGCATAATTACTTTGATCCGAACAAAAATCCACGTTCAATGAAACTTGACAATGTCTCCTAACCCCACAATGAAGCAAAATAGCACCTTAAAACAGCCGTGAACTCATCCTATCCTGTAGAACTATAAACAAACAGGACTACCCGTTGAAGCACATGAGCTTCACGACAATATCTGTCCCCGTGGAAACTACCTGCATAAGTTTACCCTATTGACCTTGCCGCGGTTAACACCGGATGCAGCAACATGGTCGTCACCTTCACTCACCTTACAATATCTACATCTAATTTTCCTAGGTCGAGTTTGGACCAACAGTGTTTTCGTTTGGGCAACTATACTCACGAATAAATGGTGATATGAAGGTTATATTTGTGGGTCTCCTTATTGTTCTAGCTTTCAACAACAGTTACATGAAAACAGTTTATGCTGCAACTAAACCAATGCAATACACCTTTTTGCGAACTATAGAGTGTTGAACTTTTAGCCTTCCGAAGCTTAACCGACAAACCGGAGTTTATCTTCAGCAAACAAGTTCCATGAACATCGACACGTGTTTTTCTCTTGTACGTATACCACCGATAAAATCTGTCAACAAACCTACAAATTGCTGTCTCCGCTTTTTGTCGAGCAATGCCCCTGGGACGACAAACTAAACGTCTGGAAAACTGGAGACAATAACTTTACAGCGCAACCAAGCTTTTGCGTTTCCCAACATTTGTCCCCGAGATAGCCTACAGGGTATTCTTAACACACGTTAATTACTAATTGTAGTTGTCCATTTTATCTATTAACGTCAGTTAATTTATCGTCACCCCTTTAAAATGCAATCTGATTATAATTTGTCAGACACCCTTTGTTGAGCGAATCAAACCCATTTTGTCAGGCCCCTAACCAGCAATCCATTGTTTTACAAAATAGTCCCCAACCAGTAACAATTACTTAATTGTTCGGATTTCCCCCACCCGGCCATCCAACTTATCTCATAGGATTTCCTTCAATTGAAAACTCAGACCAGTTTTAACTATGAATTGTATGCATGCACATATTGAATTCTGGGATCATCCCCTGAAGCTTTCATGCAGATCTACGATAACCGCACACTCATATATAAGGCACAGTACCTCAGGCCTGTGAGGAGCCGTTATACCTTATTCGAGTCTAGCTTCCAGACCATTTTTAAAGTTACTTTTTTAACGAAAACAATTTGTCCCTTTTAACGGACAGTCCAAACCATTCAACCGGCAGACTTATCGTCTGCTCGCACTTTTCAACCATAATTGGTTCTTTCGAATTCCCCCTGCCCTGTTGTTTTTCAGCATCGTCCCGTTTCCTCTTTACTTCGACGAAACTTGTCCCTAAATGGCTGCAGTTTTATCGCCAAACGTAACCGACCTGCCCTTTTCATTACAAAAAACTATGTTGACGCTATCGCTGTGTCTGATACAAACGTAGATTTCGATATAAGTCTGTTGAACGTTTTGCGCACCTTTAACAAAACCTGTCAGTGTATATTATTGTTTAATTTAAGGCTAAGCATTTGTTATTTAGTTCCAAATGCTTACTATAACAGCATAAATTCTTCGGGGCTTCGAATAGATCTACGTGGTCTCGGTAAAAACTTTGTCTGGTGGTATTTGGAGAAACTAAATGCAATTTTGCGGATGTATTAAAGTAAGCCTGAATCAACTGTTGTAGGCTATGTGTTCCGTAGCTTAATGCCTTTAAACCGCAGACTACGTTATAGGCTTGCTATGAAACCAGCATGAATCAGGAAATGCGATCGTATGTTCGTTATAAAACAGTAGTCAGCGCTTTTCAGCATCTTTTTTCCGCTAAAAAATCAACCAATGTCGTTTTTTACCTGTTCTGTCTGTATCTTGGTGACCTTGAAATTTATGGCGAACTACTGTTCTGTACACACCCTACTCTAAAAGTAGTAAATCTGTTCTATTTTAATGGCTGCACTTTAAGCATTAGTGTTTACAGCTATACACCTACAAACTCGAAAAGACCAGGAGATAATTTCACTGCGAGCAAGACACATTTTACGCCTGCTGTTTGATAATCAGATTCCAACTCACCATACTAACACATTGAGACCCGACTTCATATAACTTTAATCATTTTGCGCTTGTTCAACGATTCTGTATTTGTACAAACATCAACACAACTGTAGAAACCTCATCAAAGCAAGGGCGTGCCCAAAACGTTGCCCAACAGCCAACGAATCAGCCGAAATCAACCCAATATGGCTCCAGACTTCAATGCCACCGCGACCAAACATAAACTACCTTTCAATTTCCACAAAACTGCGGGCCCCTGTGGTACAACCAACGTTATACATAAGCATCGTCAGATTAAATGGCCTTGCTGGATACAGGCATGACTCCTATAATTATTCTACCACATGTGGGTGTTAGGTTTCATATTTCCTTTTGCAAAAGCCTTTTTTCCAACGCGAGCGTTATTTGAGAGAAGCCGTTTAAGGCCATTTAGTGATGTATTTTCTGTCAAAGTCAATCAGTGCTGGATTAAAATCGCGTTTTTCTAATTTTTTTGCGACGGTGTACTGATTCAGCGCTTGTTAAAAGCAATATCTTCCATGGGCTGAGGTAACGGCCGTACTAGCAACAGTGTTATTGGTATTCAGTTTAACACTGTGAATTCTTTGTTAGAATGAAAGTTCTATTCCTTGTCGCGAATTTCAATTAAAGTTTTAGCGTTTCACCCACCTACGTACAAAGAATTTAGTTTGGTCTCAAGATACCTCAGTAATCACACAAAAGCCGGACTTTATCTCACTTCCTAGGATTTAGGGGCTGCCTTGTTAAGAAACAATGACCTATTGGTCCCTGTATCTAATAGGTCAACAGCGTTCCAACACATTTGGCCTCTGTGTGACTGAAAGCATTACGCATTACTTTCTACATCTGTTTTCCTGTATGAAATAACATGTCTATGTCGCATTGCAAGATTTTTTAGCTGCCTTGGGTGTTTCTATCTTCACGAGCAAAACAACACCTCATACCTGGCCGGCGTCCCCACACACATAAGACAAACGTAATGTATACAGCATCGATATGTTTGTGCAATTCTGGCGGTCTTTATTTGGCTGCCGATCACAGAGCGGATACAGTCACGACGCAATAAGGTCCCACAACGAGTTTGCCTGGGACCAGGCACCGGATATAACCGCTTGTTATGAATCAGAAGTGAACCACAAGCAAGGAGATTATTAGAAAGTTGGTGACGATTGGCAAGTTCATTTCCGATTTGCCCATACAAAGGTAATTGCATTTGTCGTGCGTATAGCCTTCTACGAAAGTTTCCGAAACCTTCCGATTTTAAACAAGTTTCTGTGAACCTCCGTACACAATTTTTAAAAATCTGTGACTTGGACGTTTAGTTAAAACCATGCTGTGCTTGAACCTATTTCAAAAACGTAAATTTATTTCAGGCCAATAACCGCCCTGTTGCATTTATACCACAAGCCTACTACAAAAAGTTCTAATTTTAGAACGAGTAGGCTAATTGTACACCTCTGTAAACAATTTCAAAAAATTATGTGACTTAACCGCTCAGTACACCTATTTTATTAACCTTAAAATTTTTGTACGCCAACAACTGCCCCATTGCTTTAAAACCACAAACATGCCATTTGCTATTGTGCTAAAACTGCATTCGATGTTGGATTGTAAATAAATTTTAGCACCTTTAACCTCTCTGAATAACGTTCACAAATATTTGTTTACAATAAGGTTTGGGAATGAAATTAACCATGTCCCAATTACTACTAGACGTTCCTCTGGACGTAGTAAACAACATCGTCAAAACAACTAACCCTCTGGGCCAGATATAGCGCATAATGTCACCCTTCCGCTCACGTGGACTTGCATCCGTTCGAAAAGCAGCGATTTTGATTGTCAAGAAGGGAAGTTTAACTCGCGAGTTTCAATACCATTTTGGGGCGTGTCATTGTGGCTATTAGTAATTTACGTTACAAGGAACAGAAGCTGGTTTCATGCGTGGTATTAACGCCCTAGCGGGCTATCTTGACCACTTCCTGTAGTCGGCAGAGGTCAGGGTTTGTTTCCGAAATTCCCCGGGCTAAAATAACATCTTAAAAAGAAAAGTCGCTTATCTTTATGGCCAATAACTGTCCTGTGTTTGAAATATCACCTTTTTTTCGTGGAATACATATTGCCTGCACTGTATATTAGTGCATTGCGGAGCTTTGTGTAAAAATAACAATAAACGTTTTGCGAAGTTTTTCTCAAGAAAAAGCATTTAATGGAATACGCAAACACGTTTGATTGAGAGCTGATAAAGCTGACATTTAGCAAACTAAATTGCAAAGCAAGACGCTTTCGTCTGGAACAACACTTCCATCCCTAAAACTGACATTTTGGGGATATTCACTTTCAAACATAGTTTCTTGCCTGAACTCATTACCGTCAACCCTGGGTATTAAGTAAATCGCTTTTTTATGTTCCCACGTATTTATTGCCCGCAGACCTTTTCCGCCTTTCCCTCGTCGCTAATTGACGTCATAACTTAAATGCGGAGACGGAACCAGACGTTTGACTCTGATTTGTCGGACCCAGGAAAGCTTCGCTGTATGTGTTGGAATTGGTAACTGTTCTTGCTGCGGACTTAGTGAGATTCTGAATTTATCGCCATAGATAAAAATTTGACTGTTTTTTTGTGATTGGACCATTCAAGGTGACATAAAGATCGATTTTTGCTGCAATTTAGGTTTTTTCACAAAAACCAAACAACACGCGCCGGACAAATATCGTACAAATGTTTTTCGTTTGTTATCGTTAAGTTCACTGTATTTTTGTCAAACGACTGACTGAATTATCCAAATGAACCAGTCTTCAAGGGACTGCTAGATGAAACGATACAGAATTTTCCAGCTCAGAAAACAACAGAGTTAGAACCAACAACGACGGAGAAAGCCGGAACGCATGGAGTAGTGGTGATTAATCTTGCTTCAACACGTGCCCGAATGATAAGGATGTAACAAATAGAGAGGGCGGAGTTTCTATTTATAACTTCCACTGAAACGGGTCGGTTGCATCGGAAGCCGATGTATGGAGGTCTAGACAACCCTTGCTGGTTCATTTGTAGGCATTTAACTGACAAAAACGAAAATTGTATATTTGATGTCGTAAAAACAAAACAACTGGGACAGTTTTGTATGCCTTGTTAGTTTTTAGGTATTTTAGAAACGAAAATATTTAAACAAATTTCTTGGAATGGTTACGAAACTACATTATAATCTTGTTTTTTTTTGTTTTAAAATGTTGAATATTTGGCCACCAAATTAAATTTTTCGATTCGTTGTTTACAATGACCTTTATCGCCCCCTTGTGGCTTTCTTTGTGACAGTTAATAGTGGCTAGGTGGCGTTAAACCTCAAGGCGAAAAAATAAAAGTAAAATTTGCTTCAAACCTTCAAATAAACCCCTCTTTGTTGTAATATTCCAATTTTTGCTAAGTACAGATCCATTTATTATCAAACAGTACATTAAACACAATCAGAGATTACATGTTTCTACAATCGCTGTACTTTATGTCAGTTCCTGATTGTTACATGTGTTTTTAATCATATACAATGCCAAGTTAGTCGCATCTTATCTTCATAGTAGATTCCTTGATCGCTTCGTCTTTTCCCTTCCAGCTAAACCAAACTAAGTTGCGCCAAGGGCCTTCCGATTCTCCCCAGGGTGCGTTTAACGCAGCATTGAAACAACTGTCATGCCACCAACCCCCATACGAGGTTCCTTCCGATGTGAGTGCACAGTTGTCACTGTTTCTGTATAGTGCATTTTGTATTTTACAATAGGAGCTACCAAGAAATATCTCAAGGCGGTATTGAGCCGCTGGCGGCCCTATATACAAAGTTATTTGGAAATGAACAAAAACAAGAATTCATTGTAAATAAAGATTGATTTTGTATTTAACTTCAACAACTACCCGTTTAATGATCATTTAAATAAGAATTCAACGTATGTGAACACTTCTTTTTCAATCATGGGCCCCTCCGTAGCTCTTGGGACCCGGAACAACGAAGGCCTCGGCTGCACGTTGTTTAGTATTAACACGCTCATACATGAATATAAGCACAGAACGTTATAGTATCAAATGGAAAATTGAACCTACCCATCATTGTCCCGGTCTTTCGTGGTGAATGGATGTCCGTTATGATAATTCAAACTGTCTCCTCCGGTACCAGTGTAACCACCGATATGTAAACGATAGTTGTCCGATTCATCCTCGACCACAAATATGCTGCAACAAAGAACGTGGAGTTTTTTGCGTTTGGAAATTTTGAATTGTTATTTAATTAGTTTGTTTAAGTCAAATGAATACGAACCGAACACGTAAACTGGTTTTACATTATTTGTTTAGACGGTAAAGCAAGTCCATCCGTTCTGACATATCGGGCCTAAGCATGCAACTGAATTAGACCTTGCCTCCCAAACATTTCAATGCAGCGTAGCTAGTAAAATTTGGCCTGTGGGAATCGAATTCATGACCGTTTGCCTGCGGAAGCTCGGCGGAAAGACCAACAAAGACACGACTACCTGGTACATTGCACAAGTTTATTGTGAGCATTGCAAGATCGTTTGTTTTAAATTACGTTTGTTGTTTATCAGTAATTGGTAAATTCATAATTGAAGGCATTCCTTTTTTATGGTTTCTTTAAACGAAGTCACTTTGGCACACATTTACAATTCTAACATATTGATTGTTTATCTACTGTTCATAAATGAAAATTTGTACCCCTCTATCATGTGCATTTTCGTCTACCCTTGCAACGACTATACCTGTATTGCTCAGCCGCAAATGTTCCGTCGAATCCCCGCAGATCAATACGAAGGCGACACCCCTGAGTGCTTGTTATCTTGTGCATTTCCTCTAGGCCTGGGTAAAAACAAAATGCAGAAGGTCGGGACGATGGCAAGCTAATTTTTGCGACAAATTTCAACTTTGAGCCCGCATAGAGAGTCTCGGGTTGCCTTGCTTCGCGAATATTTTGTGAGACCTTTATTGTCTTGCCTTTGAGTACCCTTACGGGGCCCTCAGATTCTGATTTTTTCTTTTCCATACTCGATACCTGGTAGTTTAACAAGGTATTTTTCGCAGAGAGTCTAAAATAGGTGTTTAAGTTACATATGATACAGATCTATGTAGCGTACCCAGCCAAAATTCACCAGTCAAGTTTCCAAAACCGTCTTTGTACTCCTGCCAGCCCCGATTAAAGTCAACAGATCCATTGAAACGACGTTGAATGACCTGTAGTACAGAAATCGCTTTTTATATTTGATAACTAGAAGCGGACTGAATTTATACTACCTACCGTCCAACCATTGTCACAAAATGCTTCCTTGCAGTGACGTAATCGTTGATAACCAAATACTGATGACGTCAGACAAGTGGGTGGTGCCAACATGGTTTCAACATCTGCGACGAAATGAGAATTAAAATACTGTTGCTAACAAATGTTTTTAGAAACATTGTTATCAAAAACAGTCCGCAAAGATGTTTATGGAAACACAGTTGTCAAAATCAAACAAAATTACACTCGCCTCTCAATTTGTTTCTTACTTCTTGTTTAAAATCACCCAAATCTCCAACTTCGCCTTTCTGCCCTAAATTACCATTTTCACCCTTTGGCCCAGGAAATCCCCTCGGCCCAAGTTTACCCGGCGGTCCAACTTCCCCCTTCTCACCCCTCTCGCCCCCTAAACGTCCTGGTGACACGGTAATGTCATCACCACACACAGGAACTGTGACAAAACTGCATTGTTGCGTTGCAGCAGATGGGGACTGTGACGTAACTGCAAGTGATGACGTCAGAAACAGAAATATTGTCGTCACTCGAAATGACATTTTTCGGTTACAAGCTAAAACCCACAGTGCTAAAAAAAGGGTTCATATGTAAAAATTTTTATATTCGCAATAAATTCAAACTTCCCTGTTATTACATAGGCTGTTCGTCTGGTACAAATAAAACCTAAAAATTCCATTGCTTTGTCGAAATGTAAACAAATACATAAATCCAAACACTGCCTAGGGACTTAATGTGTACTGTACTGCATGCTAATGTAAAATGCAACAAAACATGCGTTAGTCTTTCCTCATGTAACACAATCTAGCGTTTATTTTTATCCCCACTGTTTTTTACCATTCTACTTCTTATTTGTCTTGGGACACAGCTGTCGCTTTCTGCTTCTGATTGCGAATGTTTGACAAAAATGCGTACAGCACGCTCTATACACTAACTGTCACGACTGAAGGAAGAGTGTGAAGTTGATTGATTATCAACAAACGATGATTGTTGCGGCAAAGGATACTTGGATTGGAAAAATTTTTTTTTAACTCGCTGATTGTTGTCTTTACTTGTGCAAACACAAGATGTCGCCAAAACGCCTGTGCAGAACCCCTGGCTTGGAGTATAATGTGTAGACAAGTGGTTCCCAACCTTTTTTAATGCATCCCCCCCCTTTATATTGGAACTTTTCATTCCTTCCCTACTTAGACAAAAGTGATGAAAAGTAATATTAAAAGGTTTGAAACCCTTAGTCTACCTTAAATATAATGCTACAATTGTCAAGAGTAACTTTGCTATTAAGTGGAATTTTCTCCCCTTAACTCATCAAATTCTTCCCTGGTTGGGAACCACTGGTTTAGACGTTAACCAAGTCAGTTATTCTTGAAAGCATTATTTGCTGTCATGTCTGATAACACTTAACCTTAATGGAAAAACAATTCTATTGAATCGGTCGCGGCACCCCTGACCCTCGCAAACGGCACCCAGTGTGCCGCGGCACCACGTTTTGGAAACACTGGTCTTGACACTAGACAGCATAATCTCCAAACCTTTGCACACACCGTTACTTTGTCTTCACTTCACACTATTATTTCCGTCTCGGTAATTTTTCGAATGCTACTATTTTGCTACTCCTATAAAAAATTAGAAAGACCAATTACCTTTGTGAGAGTTGTCCAACGCGATAGTGCCAAACACCAATGTCGTTTATTTTCTAAAGGGTTGTTTATGAATTCGACTGCAACGCAACATCGAATTGGATTGGAAGCGTTTGATCTGGTTGGTCTGCAAAGGAAAGTGATGCGGATTAACATAAAAACAGAACGCGCCAGTTTCTACTTAAACAACGAAATATTTGTTCATGTCGATGCACGGATGAACGCGGAAGATAAGCCACACGAAAAGTTGGGTCACATTTTTGTTTAGTGCATATACCTGGTGTGCATAACTTAAACAACACAAGGGCTACAACAGAAAAAATATTCGCGGGTCGTATGCTAGCATAGTTGTAAAGTTTGTACAATGTGACTGTTAAAGAGTGGAAAAATTAACAGCAATTAAGTGGGATCACACAGTACCGCACCTATTTTAAATGAAAATAATAAACCAAACACGTTCATAACTCCATGTGTCTGGCGTATACTCGCAGATACGTTTCTCCTGCCCATGTAAACAATTGTAAAACAACTTGTGGGCCGCAGTTAAAGCTATCACGGGACTTCTGTTGTGCGCGCCTGGCATATCGTTTGTCAAGTCCAGTCAGCTCGACGTTATAGCTAATTTAAACAATATTGCTGACTACCAGCCTTAAAGCATTCATTTTTGTTTTGTTTTATCATTGCTTTGCAACAGACCAAAAAAGTTTTTATCCAAATCACTTTGTGCTCCGAAACGGAATACATATCAATCTGACCATGCATTAAAAAACTTAAACAGACCCACAATACAAATCAGCGTCAAAGTGTTTCATAAACTCAAATGCATAACTTGAATTTGCTATGTAGACAACACATGTCTTACAAACGTGTAAAACGTACCGTCATTGGGACATCAGAGGTGGAGAAACATCGTCCCGGCGGAAGAGGAGGGTTTTGGTGAAATTCCATGGAAGTTCAGAATGGGATTTGACAGAAAACATGTAAGTAAATCTTGATCATCCAGTTATTATTGAATTCAATTTGGTTTGGGTCGAGTATGGATAGGCAGTGTAACGTTGATTTTAAACCTGGAAAACACAAAACAAACAATTCACTTCAAGAACGTTAAGAAAGAGAATTTAAAAGCTGAAAATCTAATTTTTTACAACCGAAAAAAAAACAAAAATACCATGCAAACCCGACAACACTGAAACGTAATATCTGTGAAAACAGCTCGAACAGTCAAAAAAACCTAAAGGGTAAAGTTTTCCTACACCTGAAAAATGTTTTAAGTTTATAACCTGCAGAAAAAAAAACGAAAATAACCTGTAAAAAGAAAACAAAAATACCTAAGAATATAAATGTATGACATTAAAAAGAAATTCCAGACAGCTGAAGAAACAAAATATGTAAACCTTTGGAGAAAAGGGGATTTAGAAACCTGTAAAAACGCAATACGGTTTGTAAGTAAGTATTTCAAAATACCGTGAACAAATGATTGTGATTCCAACAAATTGTTTCCAATTTAAATCCAAGGCCAAGTGCAAATCTTTGAGAACAATGCTAAAAAAAGAAAAACATCGTTAAAACTTTGGACATAAAAAATAGCATAGCAAACAACTTAAAAAGCACTGTCAGCAGCAAAACCTTGATTTCTGTCTGACAATCTAAGTTTTTTCGCGTTCTAAAACTCGACGATGGCGGTTCACATGGTTAAAGCGACGAGCAACAAACAACGAACATTAACAACATTAACATGAAGAACCTGTCGGCTGATGTAAAAGGCACAACACCCCCCAAGAACTGGTCTGCTTAAACAGAAAATAAAGGATAGAAAAGGGAACTCCACACACATTGTTTTTGTTGAAAAAGTGAAGGCGACAGCCAAAACATCACAAATCGCTATATTGCTGATAAAAATATATTAAATATAAAATATATCTCTGACACGATTCAGGTGTTCATCGG